>JAQQSZ010014719.1:0-11448 GCA_028646595.1 Phalanger gymnotis
GGGGGGGTGGAAATGGGGAGAAAATCTGTAATTCAAACACATGTGAAAATCAATGCTGAAAACTAAACATATTAAAAATAAATTTGAAAAAAGAAATGAGATGAGAAAAGAACTAGATTTAAAAATAACATCTGTACAGCAACTGAAAACATGAAAATGTTTCTGAATTTAGCACAAATAGATAAAGTCCATGGAAGCAGAAGGAGCATCCATGAAATCCTAGGACTCTGGGGAATGAATTTCCAAATGTGGTGAAATTGGAGGAAAAATCAGAATCTGGGCAAAGAACACCTGGGTGACAGCCCAAGCTCCATCCTGCCTCCACCATGACCCTGGGCACCAGTGTCCTGCTCTGTTTGGGGAGATGATTGCTACTATCTTGAGGCCTACGAATGCACTCCATCTGAGAAATGCTTCCACCTTGGTTCTGAGGCTGAGAAACCACCATCCAGAAGGACTCATTCCCCAAGAGTTCCAGAGTGCTAAAGATCTCTGTCCTTCCAGGGCCTGAGCCCCAGTGGAGAGGCTCCAACAGGGGCCTCAATACTGCCATACTGTCAACGACCCTCAGGTCAGGCTTCTGTAAATAACATCAAAGTAATGTTAGAGCCCAAAACCAGTGCCCTGAATTTGTTCCATACCAGTACAAAGTAGAGGAGGGAGGGTGGGACAGCAGGTCCTTTGAAAAAGATGCAGGGATTTTAGTAGACTGCAAGGTCAATGTTAGATAATAGGATGATATGGAAACTCCAGCACCATCCTGGGGCTATCTTCCCATATCTCACACTCACAGGTTGGGTACTCCAGGAGATAACTACCTGAGATTCAAGAAATCGTATGGGTTTTCACTCCTAAACCTTTAGTCCATGAGTATGTTTACTTTGACTCTAATTAGCCAGTAGGAGGGAGGAAAGGAAGGAAGGAAGGAAGGAAGGAAGGAAGGAAGGAAGGAAGGAAGGAAGGAAGGAAGGAAGGAAGGAAGGAAGGAAGGAAGGAAGGAAGGAAGGAAGGAAAAAAGAGAGAAAGAAAAAAGAGAAAGAAAGAGAGAGAAGAAAGGAAAGAGAGAAGGAAAGAAAGGAGAGAAGGAAGGAAAGAAAGAGAACAGAGAAAAAGAACAAGAGAAAGAAGGAAGAAAGAAAGAGAAGAAAGGAGAGAAGGAAGGAAAGAAAGAAAGAAAGAAAGGGAGGGAGGGAGGAGAGAAGAAAGGAAAGAAAGAGAGAAAAAGAACAAGAGAGAAGGAAGAAAGAGAGAAAGGAGGAAGAAAGAGAAAGGAAGGGAGGGAAAAAGAAAGGAGAGAAGGAAGGAAAGAAAGAGAAGCAAGAGAAAAAGAACAAGAGAAATAAGGAAGAAAAAGAAAGAAAGAAAGAAAGAAAGAAAGAAAGAAAGAAAGAAAGAAAGAAAGAAAGAAAGAACAAAGGGAAGGAGGGAAGGAAGGAAGGAGAAGAGGAAGGAGAGAAATAAAATCAAACCCTAGCCCATTCAGAGAAAACCCTTTACCCTCATGGATGTGGAATTGTTAGTTCATCAAAACTAACGTCACACAGAAGAGAAGTAAATTCACTGCACAATCTCTCTTGGCTTGCAGAAAAAGCAAAGGAATGACTTAAGTAGCCCTTTGCACTCTCCCAGCTCCATGCCAGGATCCTCCATCCTCTCCATTGCTGCTGTTGCCAATTCTAGAACAAAACAGAAACAGCTTGAGGAGTCGGGGGGGGGGGGGGGGTCCTGAAACCTGCTATTTTTTTCCTCTAAGAAAAAGAACCGAATCCCAGGGTTGGGAGGCCTTTGGGGGTCATCTAGTCCAACCTGAGTCTGAAGCAAAAGCCCCTTCTGCAGCCTAACAGCTTATGTCTACTGGGAGCTTCAAGGCTTACAAAGTCCCTTGAATACATCACTATTTTCAATCCTCACAACCCCCTGAATTTGATGCCTGAAGATCTGAGTTCAAGTCTCATGCCTTCCATGATTCCTTCTTGTTCTAAATCCACTGGCCCTCTGGTTCTAATCTGAATTTACTCCCTGTAGGACCACAGACAAATTTCTTGTTTGTAAAGTGAAGGAATTGGCCTAGGTGATAATATAATATCATATAATAATAACATAATATATAATTAATGTAATATAATTGATATAATATAAAATAGCCTTACAATAAAATAGTCAGCTTTTATAAAGCACTTTTAAGATCTGCAAAGGGTTTTATGTATATCTCATTTGTCCTCACAACAATCTTGTGGAATGGGTGCTCTGATTATCATCCCTATTTGACAAATGAGGAAACTGAGGCAAGCAAAAGTTTAAGTGACTTACCCAGTGTCACTTAGGCTAGGAAGTGTCTGAGGCAAGATTTGAACTCAGGCCCATCCTGACTCCAGGGCTGGTGCTCTAACCACTGCACCACCTAGCCACACACTACATGCTGGACACTTAGGGCTAATTGCCAGAATGAGGAAGTCCTGTACAGGGTTTGAGAACTGCAACAAGCTGATAGGCCTGGGGTGTGAAGAAGCGCTGCCTGAGAAGGAGGTGTGGTTCCACCATCTACTTTCTGGGGGATAGGGAAGAGGGTACTGAATTCAAAATCAGGAAAATCTCATTTTAAATCCTTGCTCAACTCCTTGCTTCCTGTGTAACCCTGGGCAAGTCACCTCAGTGCCCTCATCTGTAAATGAAGAAACTAGGCCAGACAGCTTCTAAAGTCTCTTCTCGCTCTTAATCTAAGGCAGCTAGGTGACCCAGTGGATTGAGGCCTAGACTTGGAGTCAAGAAGATCTGAGTTCAAATCTTGCCCCAAACATTTAGCCTCTCTCAGACTCAGTTTTCTCATCTGTAAAATGGGGATAACATTATCACCTATCTCCCAGGGTTGTCGTAAGGACAAAATGAAATAATAAACATAAAGTGTTTGTTGAACCTTCAAATAGATCATAAATGCTGGTTATCATCATTGTCCTGTGATGGCTGAGGTCCCTTTCAACTCTCATCCTGTAGTCCCGCCATTTGGGACCAGATCTCTTTCCAGGACATCACAAGAGAGGACTGGCTAGGACAGGGAGAAAGGGAGTGGACTTCTTGATTCCTCAGAGGATGAAGGAGAGTGCCTACTCTCACTGTGACTCGGTACAAGCCAGTTTTCCCCTCTGAGCTTCAGCTTCCTCATCCACAAAAGGGAGATCACAGTCCCGGCTCTGCCTACATGTCTGGGGATGCTTTGAAGCTGAGGGAGATGATGAACATGAAAGAGTGTGGGAAGCATCCAAGGCTGAGGCATACGTAAAGTGCAGATGAGCTTGCCCTGAATTTCTTCTCAGCAGAAACTAAGTCAACAAAGGAATCCGAGGGAGATGGAGGATGTGCCACAAACAATCCTCAGCCAATTATGAGCTGCTCTAGAGGGACGGTTCAGGGCAAAGTGTGTGACGTGGGCTCCTGGGCTCTGGTGCTGAAGTGGACTTCTGAGGAATTATTTACCCACAGAAAAATAATGATTTAACTCTAAATATGTAAATACTCCAAGAATAAATTCATCACAATATATTAAGCATCACACTGTAATTAAGCCCAATTAAATATTATTAGAAGTATTAATGTCCTGTTGCTAACGCTTGCTCCTAATGAATAGATTATCCCAGTCTTGATGGCACCAGCCATGTTGGTGCATTATGATGACAATGATTATAGACACATAATTAAAATGTTATTGCTTTGCTGCTGGTTGGGGTTCAATAGGTGAGTACAATGCTAGCTACTTGGGAATCTCAATGGCTGTCTTCACTGTGGGGGGCTGTCTTGCTTGGAGCAGCCTCATGGTTTTTCAGTACAGACAGGCCCACCTTACACACAGAATAAACCTTAGGGCTTAAATGATGACAGAACATGAAAAATCTGAGTTGGAAAGGACCTTAAAGCATAGGATTTCAGGGCAAAAAGAGACCTAAAAGCATTGAATATCAGAGCTGGAAAGGACCTTAGAATAGGGAACATCAGTGCTGAGAAGGACCTTAGAACTGGGGATGTCAGAACTGGGAGAAGCCTTAGAACAGGGAATGCCAGAGCTGAGAGGGGAATATCAGAGCTGGGAGGGGCCTTAGAACAGGGAATTCCAGAGCTGAGAGGGGCCTTAGAACAGGGAATGTCAGGGCTGAGAGGGAGCTTAGAATCAACAAAGTTACAACAAGCATCTGAAATACTGTGGTCAGTTGTGAGAACCACATCTTAGGAAAGACACTGACAACTTGGGGAGTGTCCAGATGGCAGGCAACCAGGATGGTAAAGGGCTTCTAGTTCATAAGACATGAGGAGAAACTGAAGCAACTGGGAATGTTTAGCCTGAAAATTAGAAGAGTTGGACAAAGCAGAGGCGGCAGGTGGTTGGGGGGAGCATGATAGCTGTTCCAAGTGTCCCAAGGACCCCAAATTAGCCTTGCTCTGATTGGCCCTAGAGGGCAGAACTGGGACCAATGGGGAGAAGCTACAGATAGCCAGATATAGGCTTGCAAGGAGTTTCCCCAACAGCTGAAGCCATCCCTGTGTGAAGCAGACTGCCTCCAGAGGCAAGGGACTCCTCCTCGGTGGAGGTTTTCACGCACATGCTGGATGTCTTCTTGTCAGGGCTGTTGAAGAGGGGGTGCTTGGCCAAGTCCAGGTTGCACAAGGTGCCCTCTAAGGTCCCTTCCAGCTCTGGAATTCTGAGTTGTAGGAATGAAGTGCAGAAGCAAGAAGACAATGAGCACATTTTGGGCTCACCAAGTGGCCCATTTGGGCTGGAGTATCAAGGTATGTCAAGTAGCAGGAGAGCAGATTGAGGCCAGATTGTAGAGAGCTTTAAATGCCAGGATAAGGAGTTCAGACTTTGGTTCTCAAGAAGGAGTAACTGAAGCATGTGGGGCAAGGTAGGGAAGATGAATGAGGCAAAGGAGTCAGATGAATTCAGGACCCTGGATAGCGACATTTAGGCTGGAACCAAGGGCAGGGGATAGGTTTAGAAAAAGGGTGAACGAGGCCGCAGGCAGGTCAATTAAAGCAGGACACACTACCTGCACCCAGCTGCTGTCCCAGAGGGAAAAAGTAAGCCCAAAGCCACTTCAAGGTTTCTACCCTGCTAAAACCTTGGCAAGTCCTGGGGAGGCAGGGTCGAGGGTAAGAGGATCAAGGGGTGCAACCACTTTGAGGAGGAAGAAACACCCCATAGCCAGGGCTCTTGGGTCCCTATAAATCTCATTGCTCCAGAAAAATATTTTGGTTGTCCCACCCTAGTTACAGCTCTAGATGAATTGGAGGGGGATACCTCAGAATCTCAGAGTTGAGAGCATCTGCCAAGGTCAACAGATCCAACCCATACCTGAATAGGAATCCACACTACAATACTGGCCAACAATTGCTGTCTGGCATCTCCTTGACAACTTTCGCTCATCTAGAATTCTGCCTCGCTGTCAGTTTAAATGCATAGTGTATATTTAGATGGCTAGTATAGATAGAAGGGTCACTCAAGGTCACCTAATACAACTCTCTCATTTGACCAAAGAAGAAAGTCATTTGTCCAAGGTCACACAGGTAGGATTTGAACCCAGGTTCCTACTTATACATGCAGCCTGTTCCACTTCCAGACAATTCTAACAGTTTAGGGGAAGGGGAGCTGTCTAGAGGAGCAGCAGGAGCCGGGACAAAGGCAGCTGGTCACACCCAGCTAAGTGATGGGATGTCCAAGGAATTTACTCATCCTGGACCTACCGGCAGAGGAGCCTCAAAGACCTCATTCAGCAGAGGCTGGTAACTGAAGAACATTGCAAGACCCCGAGTCATCAAGAAAAGGATCCCCACCTTGTTCAACATGTTCTAATAGAAAGAGGTAGGGGAGGGTAGGTGATACATCTGATAAAGTTAAATTGGAGTATGAATTTCAAAAGCCATTTGGTGTAGGGACAGGGCACCGGAACTGGCTTCAGGTTACCCAAGCTAGTCCTTGAAGGGAGTGAAGGATTTTCCCAAGATCAGATAAAAGTAATAAGACCTAGTATTTATACAATGGGCAGCTCGATGGCTCAGTGGATAGAGTGCTGGGCCTGGGGTCAGGAAGACCTGATGTGAGAAACGGTTTTGGGGATCACGGGACTTCCTAGGCAGGGCCAAAGTCCTGAGAAAGAGCCCCATGATAATCCCTAAGGAAGGCTGTGCAGACCACAGGACTCTCAGAGGAAGGCAAAGTGGTAGCCCCCCTTAATCTGTGGGGATCACAGGGCTCCTAGGGGTCAGAACCTAAGGAGGACCCAAGTGATGGCCCCTTAAGAAGGCTGAGCAGACCAGAGGGTTCCCCAGGGGAATCCAGAGTGGTAGCCCTCTTAACACTGCAGTGGGGATCACAGGACTCCCCAAGGCAGGGTCAGGAAATTAGCCCGAGACGTGCTTCCACAGCTCATTGCTTTCCTGGTGGCATGACCTTGGGAAGATCCATGTGATTTGCCCATTCTCACCCAAAGAACTCAGGACCAGAGTGGGCAGAGAAAGGCATTTATTATGCTCCTTGGGAGAGCTGGTGTAGTGTTCACTGGGAACACTCACCCTGATACAGCTGCAGGATGGGGGGGGGGGGAACCATTCCCTCCACTCCTGCTAGAGTTATGGTTAGTTTACATTCTTTATTTTTTAGGTTACACAGTTTATATAGGTAGGATAATAAGGATACAGAAGCAAAAGTGAAGTTAATTAGATTTTCCTTGTTTGAGTTTAGGATTAATCTACATTCTTTATTTCCCCTACCGTCCTTCTTTAATGTATGCAAATTATGCAAATCAGTAGGCCTGGACTCTTGACCAAGACCAGGCCCTTGATAAGCTTGAACTGGTTTGGCCTCTAGTTCCCCTGACTGCCTACTTCATGCTCTCCTCAAATGGCTCGTTTAAGCATGCATACAAGCCTCTGACTTTTCACCTGACTGATCTGAGGCCTGGTTTCTGCTAAAGCTGGGGTAGGGAAGAGGGGGAAGTACACCTTCAGTTCTGTGGAAACAAAACTCCTCCTCCCATTTCTTACACCTGAGTTCAAATACATCCTCAAATACGCATTAGCTGTGTGACCCTGGACAAGTCACTTAACCTCTGTTTGGTCTAATCCACTGTGGCATCTTTGCCAAGAAAATTTCACAGTACTGGCACACTCTAGTCACAGCATCATGAAGAGCCAGACACAACTCAATAATAACAAATCTATGCAGCACTTTAATATTAGCAAATTTTTTCACATATGCAATTCCATTTGACCTCCACAACAACCCTGGGGGGAAGGTGCTGTTATGATCCCCATTTTACAGATGAGGAAACTGAGACCAAGAGAAAGGGGGAGGAGAAAGAGAGATTCGTCAAGGTCATATAGCTGTTAAATAACAGAGCCAGTATTTAAAGCCAGGACCTCCAGCTCCCAATCTAGCACTCTCCACATAATGCCACAGAGACCTGATCACACTGACAAGATTATGAGACACTGCATTTCCCTATGGAAGTTGTGGACACAGCGTTATGGCAGTCAGACTTTCTGCTGTTCTATTTGGGATGCTAAGACTATCAAGTCTCCCCTTTGTTTGAATTGCTGGGAAACCTTTTTCTGTCTTTGTCTCAGAGTATTTCTCATCTATTTCTCGGAACTAAGACAATCAGGAGTCATTGACTTGTACGTGGTGTGATACTGGGGATGGGGAACTTTCACACCCCCAGCCCTCAGGGCTCTGAACAGGATATAATTAAGGGGAGCTTGGTGTTTGACTTTTGGGGGCTCACTCATGGAAAGAGTGTTGAGACTCTGGACAAGCCATAACTGTCCCCCGGCTTTGATAACCCAGACAGATATTGGCGCTTCTCTGGTAACTATGAATTGTGATTTGAATCAGACCAGGTCTCTCTGTTGATGTTTGTAATTTCTGTCTGTATTTGCCTTGAAGTTCAGGGGGCTGATCTTTTCCCCCTGAACTAAGTGAATGATATAAGTATATGTATGTTTGATTAAACTGAGATTGTTAACCCCTTAAAGTTGCTTTCCTTAGAAAAGCAGATCAAAGAACCTGTGCTGGCAGCCCTCTGTGTGCTGGAGTTATTGGTCTTATACCACTATAGCAGCTGCTAGCAGATTGTTGCTACACACACTGGTACTAATACTAGCTTGCAGTTAGATAGCACCTGAAAGGGTCACACATCTCTTTTTACATATGTTATCTTGTTTGATCCTCAACAACCTTGGGAGGTAGCTATCATTACTATTCCCATTTTACAGATGAGGAAACTGAGGCAGGGAGGTTAAATGACTTGCTTGGGGTCACACAGCCAGGCACTGGCTGAGGCAACATTCTAACTTGGATACTTCCTGACTTCAAGTTCCTACCTCTACCCACTCAACACTTAGCTCTCTAATGAGATATACCCATTAACACCTCCTGCAGAGAAATTACTCCTCTGGGTGTGGGTACTTGTCAACTCACTTACATTTCATTTAGGATAAGTGATAAAGTTTCCTCTTTGGGGGGATAATTTGACTGGCTCTTGTGGATCAGAGAGCAAGCCCTCTTCCCTCTGCACTGGGCCTAGCAAAGGGAACGGGAGTCTTCATGGATGAGCCAGACAACCTGAAAGACAGACCTTTGGCTAAAAGTAAACCTGTATCCCTGGTAGAAAGGCCTATTCGACCACACAACCTTTCCACAACCAAGAAAAAGACACTGTGGCAACCTTGGGCTATCAGGAATAAAAGCAAGTCATAGGTATGTGTGCTTTCAGCCACATGGCCCAACAGGAGGCCAGAGGTCCTCAGCCATGGGAACCACAAAGGGGAGAAAGCCACATGAGTCAGCCTTCTGGCTAGAGGAGGGGCGATTGCGTAGACAAAACCAAGTTCTGGAGAGGTCCAGGATCCAGCCAAATGTGGAGTGAAGACAGCCCTAACGCTGTGGAGAGAAAAGGCGATAGCCCCTATGATCCTGAAGCTGAAGGATCAGAAAGGGACTGAGTCATGACATAGAGAAGCAAAAGCCCGGACTTTGGTCTCTGATACCACAATAAGGACTCAAGACAAGAGGATGTCTCTGTAGTAGCTCTAAGTATGTTTCCCTTCTGGGGGCAGTCTGCACCTTAAAGAGAAGTATAAGGCCTACATCGGTCTCCCCAATGAAGTGAAGCCTTATCACAATATTACAGGGTTGCTCCTTTAATAATCCTAAAATTACAAAATAATCTTTATAAAGTACTTAGGACTGTGCCTGGCATATAGTAGGTGCTTAATAAATGCTCATTCCTTTCCTCCCCTTCCTCATAAGAGTCCAAACCTTTCAGGAAATGCATTATAGGTCTCTGGGGTAGAATATGGGACTTCTCATTAACGGAAGAGGAATTTTATCAACTTTTTATGGGCTACTGTTTTTTTTTCTGTGTCAATTTGTTTTCTCTATAGAGTTAAAGGCTGTCCAGTATCCAATATTAATTGTTACCTTGAGTGTTCGCATAGGAATTGAGAATTCTTTTCTCCTGGAGAAGACTTAGATAGCTATTTGCAAGTATTTGAAGGGTTATCAGGCAAAAGAGGAATGAAACTGACCAGAGGAAGACAGCCAAGACTGAAAGGGCTTGAGTTCACGACACATGAGTATCTATGCATCAGACATAGCTTAGAAAAGATGCTCAGGATGGATGTGAAACCTCTGCTCCTCAGAAGGGCCATCAGGAAGAAGAGGCATTAGTCCAGTTCTGTTTGGACCCAGAAGGCAGATCTAGGACCAATGAGGGCAAGCTACAAAAGGCAACTCAAGGGTGATAATCCAGAAAGCCTCCCAACTCTCAGAGCTGTCAAAAAGTGGAATGAGTCTGCAACATGACTAATGGGAAAATACGTTTAATGTGAATGTATGTGCAGAGCCTATATCAGATTGCACACCATCTTGGAGAGCGGGGAGGGGAGGAAGGGGGAGAACATTTTGGAACTCAAAAACTTGTGGACCTGAATGTTGTAAACTAAAAAAGAAATTAATTAATTTTTTTTAAATAGAATGAGCTTCCTCAGGAACTGATGTGTATCTCCTCATTGTAGGTCCTTCCTAAAGCAAACATCTGATGATCATTTGTCACAAACACTGTAATGGGAATTCTTTTTCCAATGTGGGTTGAACTGGACGTCTGCTGAGATCTTACAACTAAAAATTCTGTGATTCTGATTCTGTGACCTTTCTACTTGCCATAGTGAATTTCTAAATATCAGCATTATTCAGAGGAAACTGGGTGGGGGAAAAGGCCAAAAACTTATGATTTCAGGTCAAGTCTCCTCCCCTCCTGCCCCCACCAAGATCACACCAGTTTTGTGTAATCCCAGAGCTTAAAATTCTGGGACCTGGGTTACACCTCCTTAAGGTCAAAAACTTCTCCATTAAAACATCCCACCACACTACAGCTCAGAGCATTAAAACTTTAGAGAGGGAAAAGTCCTTAGAAACCATCTACTCTACTCCCTTCAGCTTTCAAATAAAGAAACTGAAGCACAGAGAGGTTTAAGCATCTTACTCATGTCATTTAGCTATTAAGTATCTAAGGGGAGATTTGAACACAAGTTTGCCCAACTCACAGAGCAATCCTGTCTCTGAATCCCCTCCTATTCTTTCGGCTCCTCCCGAGGAGGGTTATCTCTCTCCAGACTTCTTTCTCTCTCAGACTCCTCGAGCACTGAAGAATACCAGAGCCATTGGGGAGCCAGCATGCTCAGCAGCCCCAGGAGAGAATGCAGACAAGGGGACCCACTTGGAGCTCTTCCGGGGAAGAATGGGCTGGCCAGGTGCAGTCGGGCTGGCGCCGTCTTTGACCTTGCGCAAGGAACTGACAAGAACAGAGCCGATAATTATTAACCTCGCCACTTGTTTCTGTAGTTTATTGTGACAAGACAATGCAATACGGAGGGAGGTAATCAAAAAGCAATTCTGTAGTAGTAAGCTTAAAATGACAAACCTTTCTTTTTCTAAATAAATCACCATTATTTCCACATGGCTCATAGTCAACATGCTGGGTTTCCTTAGTAACAGAATACTTGGCTTTTCTTCTGTGCCTGGGCATGGGAGGCTGGGGGACCAGGTTGGGATGGGGGGAGGGGGGCAAGTGCCAGAAGATGCAGGAAGTCAACCAGAATACAAGGATTCAATCCAGGTTCTGCCACTGACTCGCTATGTCCTGACCTTGAGTAAGTGTCCTGACTCACTTATCCCTGTTTCTTCCTCTATAAAACAAGAGGTTGGGGGGGCGGAGCCAAGATGGCGGCTGGGAAGCAGTGACTGGCGTGAGCTCCCCACCAAGTTCCTCCAAAAACCTATAAAACAATGGCTCTGAACCAATTCTAGAGCTGCAGAACCCACAAAGTGGCAGAGGGAAGCAGGGCCCCACCCCAGGACAGCCTGGATGGTCTCTGGGTAAGGTCTGTCCCACACGGACCTCC
>JAQQSZ010014720.1:0-11448 GCA_028646595.1 Phalanger gymnotis
GGAAATGGGGAGAAAATCTGTAATTCAAACGCATGTGAAAATCAATGCTGAAAACTAAACATATTAAAAATAAATTAAAAAAAATAAAAAAAAGGACTAACCACTCCCTAATCCCACCCCCAAACACCAAACTGACATGTTGCCCCCTTTAATCTTTTATAAAAACTCCCCCTGCACCCCTTTATGGTTACAAGTTCCCTAAGAACTCTTGCCTGCTGAAAAAACCTAATAAATCTTTGCCATCTTGACTTAAAAAAAAAAATAAAAAAAAAATTAGAGTCATTTACCATGGGTAAAGATTAAATATAAATTCTGCAAATAACAAGGAGAATTATTAAAATTTAGATGGTATTTATGAATAACGTTAAAATAAAATGTCACATTTTTTAAATTCAGAATTTATTTAGACAGTAGCAAATGGTTATTTTAATTCTAGAATTTCTTTTTAATTTAATTATTTTTTAAATTTTTAAAATTTAATTTAAAACATTTTTAGTTCTATCATTTCTTTTTCATGCTTAAGTCTTGTCACTGCAATAGTATATAAACTCTTCCAATGCATAAAATATGCTTCACTCTCCCTTCATAAACTCCCCAGTGCCCAGCACAGTTCTGAACACATGGTTAAGCCTCAGTAAATATTGGCTTGTTGATTGACGCCAGAACTGAAAGGCGATGATATATGTTGCACAGGACTTAGTAAAGCAAACTTTAACAGCAAATAATAAGCCATGCCAGTGAAGTAACATAAAATGGAAATATGATATATAATATGAAAACAACAGGACTGGATTTTCCTTTTGTTTCTTCTATTAATTAGTGTTGCCTCCAATTAATTAGTTTCTATTAGTTTCTTCTATTAATTAGACCTTGGTAAATGTATTTCGTCTATGTAGGCTTTAGTCGCTTCATCAGTGATTTTAAGGTGTTTGACTAGATAGCTAGCATTTTAATAGGATTGCAAACCACTTTACAAATATTAGCTCATTTGATCCTCACAACAACCTTGAGAGGTCTATTCTATTATTATCCACATTTTACAGATGAAGAAACTTAAGCAGAGATTAAGTATTTTGCCTGAGGTCACACAGCTAGTAAGTATCTGAAGCCAGGTACTTTGGGGTGTATGGGGTGTTTAAGGACGACTAGCACCTCCGGTGTGAGGGTTTGCCCAGCCCTTTTCAGGGCTGCTCATCCACCTTTGCTGTCCACCTGGCACTCAACTCTCACCTGTGGTTCCAAGAAGCTGTAGCATGCTCAGCAGCCACACCTGGTTAAACCATCTCTGCAGACAGGCTAAACCAGGTTGAGGGTAACTGACAGGCCTCAAACCTGTAGGTGAATTAGGGAATATCAATCCAAGCATGCGAAGTCTTCCCGGATGAGAAAAATTTGTTCCAAGGCTGTGAAGGCAGCTGAAGCAACTTAATTGGAATAAATACACATACACACACTGAGTGAAACAAGTATATTTCCTGTGGGATCTGGTCAAAGCCATATGCCTTTAAAGAAAGAAATGGTGGGGGCAGGGGAAGGGGGAAGTTCTTGACAATCAAAACTATTAACAACGTCAGAAAACAATACAGATCTACCATCTTGCTTTTGAATGACAGATTTATAGGTTTTCTCACATATCTAATACCTGTGACTTCATGTTTTTTAAAGATCTTGAATCCTAGATAAGTGGTCTTCGGTTTCTTCAACACAACCATACCTGCCTTTCATCAATTATAGCCTAATAATACCATATTTTACACTCTCTGAGCCCCGGGTAAGTTCTGTACCTCCCAGCTGAAGCTTCAGTCCATTAAGGTAATTAAACTAACCACAAGTCCACAACTCAAAAAACAACAGCAGATATATCTTTGTGTGTATGTGTGTATTTGTGTGTATATGTATATATGTAGTATATGTGTGTATGTATATATATATACATATAATATATATATATATACATATATGTACATACTGTTGGAAAAAAAGTTCACCCATCCACCCAGCATACCCATCTCCTGTCCCACGGAGGCCCTCAGGGAAAGGGTTCTGTACTCAGAAATAATGATCAGTGACAGGTGGGTAAAAGCCCAGTCTCTTCTCTCTCTCTCTCTCTCTCTCTCTCTCTCTCTCTCTCTCTCTCTCTCTCTCTCTCACACACACACACACACACACACACACACACACACTTTTTATTTTGGGTGGCGCAAATAAGTTGCACCCACTATGTGCCAGTGACTGGGCTAAGTGCTTTACAAATATTGTCTCATTTCATCCTCACAACTCTTGGGAATGGTACTATAATTAGCCCCATTTTACAGCTGAGGAAACTGAGGCAAACAGAGGTTAGAGTGACTTGCCCAGGGCCACACGACTAGTGAGTATCTTGTGCCATATTTGAACTTGGGACTTCCTGACTTAAGGCCTAGCGTGGTGTAACACCTAGCTGCCTCTAAATGAATAGGAAATGATAGTGTGATGGTATCCATTAAGAAGAACCAGACAAAAAGAAGGAAGGATGGATTTACATTGAAAATTTGCTGATGAACTGAAATCGGAGACAATTCACTTTTGCTTATTGTTTTTGCATCATATATGCTAAACATGTATGTGTGTGAGAGGGAAACATGGCTATTGCTAAAAAGCTGTTACGTTCACAGTCTGTTAAGACTTATTGACTATTATAGGGTTTATCTTTCAATAAAAAGCATCTAAAATTAATTTATCTGCTTGGCTAGTAACATGGCTGATCAAATTAAAGAATTTGCTAATTACTAACAGTTATTATTTACAAATCTGCCTTATATCTCAGGATATACTTAGGGTTGTTTTTTTTTTCTTGAAATAAGGACTCATTCGATTACATTTCTTCTCATCCTCTTTGAATTTCATTATTTATGTATTTATCTCACAGAACACTGTTTTAAAAGACATTATTAACCATTGACATACAGCCCTTCAATCAAAGTTATACTTTTTGAATTTACTGAATAGATTGTATTCTGTATGCTTCAAGAAAGCAGTTAAAATCTTATATCATAGTATAAATTTAATGGGGCAGCTAAATAGTGCAATGGATAGAGCACCAGGCTTGGAGTTAGATAGATCTGCATCAAAATCCAGCCTGAGATATTTACTAGCTGTGTGACCCTGGGCGAGTCACTTAACCCCTATTTGCCTCAGTTATTTATCTGTAAAACAAGCTGGAGGAGTAATTAGTAAATCACTCCAGTATCTTTACCAAGAAAACCCCTATGGGGTCACATGGAGTCAGGCATAACTGGACAACAAATAAATTTAGTATCATTTGTCAATATTTGAAATGCTTATCGTGACAGATCAAAAGAAACTATAATGTGTGCCAGCCTTAACGGTTTTCACATACGTTTTAATTTTCTTGATTCCAGTTCAAAGTATTCTTAAAAGTGACCAACTGATGTCTACTGATTAATTCAAGGCAACATGAAAATAAACAAATAGATAGAAAGTAGACATTATGCAGAACCCCTCTACTGACTTCACTGAACTGGGTTGGAAAAGTTATAAAATCTGTACATTTACCAATCTCCCCACCTGCCTACCACTAATTTCATGTACAGATCAAAAGAAAATATTTGTCAAGTACTTCAATAATCTCAAAAGAAATGCAAAATATCAACCCTCTCACTCACAATGTACTCACAAACTGGTTTCTTTCCAGAGAAACACAAATTATGATTATCATTTAAGGTTCACTTTAACTATTCAGGCTAAAGGCAACCCTTAAAAATCATTCCAGTTTATTAATTTATTCCAGAGTGTCTATGAAGTTTGTGGTGACCTTGACTGGATAGTCATTTAACCACCCTCTTTTAGGAATCTTGTTTTATCTTCAGGCAAAAAGACATCTACTTATTTCTTAAGGAAACCAATTAAGGTATCACATAAGCCTTAATCATCCAATCACAAAGTGTGTTATAAGAACACAAGAAAATTGTAATCCCCTTTAGGTGTAATTTCCCTTTAATTATGATGTAAACAATACTTCAAATGCACCACCTCTGATCTAAATTCCCTTCAAAGGATCATGAGTATAGAGATACTCATGTAAGAACAATATAACATTTATATTTAAAAACATCATCAGCTTTGTCTAATAGACAAATATCATTAACTTTAATCACTGTAGTCTTTATCCTAATTGTTTTCCCATTTACAATCAGGTTTTCATGCAAGATAATCATAAAATGTTCTGCAAATCCTATTGGGAAAAACTTTATTTTGCATATACCAAGACATGCCATACATCAAATCGAACATCGGTGGAAGCATTTAGAAGGTTTACAGCAAAGGGTTAGTACACAAAAACCTTTATGTATGTTGGCTGCCTAGAGACAAGCAAAATTCAATTATGAAAGTTAAAAACTGTCTTCACCTAACCATGTATTGTTTTATTGTCACATAAAGATTTTGTTATTTTCAATAAAGTCACCGATGAATAAACTTCAAGGATTAGTCTAGTGCATGAAATGTCTTCAACAACCTCTCCTCCTCTTAAGGTCAAGCAATCTGATTATTCCACCCTTTCCTGATCCTGCTTGCCAGCACTCACTCACCTTTCTCAGTGACTTTCACACCTAACGTACAACCTAGTCTCTGGGCTTCCCTCCCTTCTCACTGTTCACACAATAGTCAGTCGTTTCCACAATATGTTCCCCTCTGCCCTTTAACCCTTTCTAACCTCGACCTTACTTGTCGTTTTTTAACATTTTAATTTCCTACCCTGAATGACCCACAACCTATCTCTTTCATTCCTACTCCTAAGTAAAGTAAGTTGAATAAACATACTTATAGATCTTCTACAAATTTATACTATAGAGAATTATCTTTAACAGGACCTTTAATGTTACATAATAATGTTTTTATTCATCTCTTATTGGTGCCTTATTGGGGTATCCAAAGTGACGGCTTTTTCTTTCTCTTTACGTCCCTAACTATACCCACCTCTCTCTCGGTAGATAACCTCATATCCTATTTTATGTAGAAGAATAAGGTTATCCAATGATTCTTGATTACCGTATCTTAAAACCTTTTGTATCTTCTCTCATTCTCTATTTTATTCCTCAGAAAGGAATTATGTGGACTTCTGCCTTACCAAAGCTAAACCTTCCCCATGTGTCCTTAATAAGATTCCACCCCCTCCCATCTACTATACTGATAAGCTTCTCCAATACCCTCAACCTCCATCTATCTTCAATCTCTCTCTCACTCTCTCTCTCTCTCTCTCTCTCTCTCTCTCTCTCTCTCTCTCTCTCTCTCTCTCTCTCTCTCTCTCTCTCTCTCTCTCTTTCCCTCCCTCCTTTTAAGTATGTTCCCATCAGAATTCTGCTGTCCCGAAAAAAAACTTCCTTTGACCGTACTACCACCTGAAACTATACTCCTACTTTTATCCTCCCCTTAATAATAATAATGGTGATTATTGTTCACAAAGCATCCTTCTCAAACCCAACACAACACCTTGTGAGAGAGGTAAGTAAAAACAGGCAGTGAAAATACACAGACAAAAATAAGCCCTGCCTTCAAATAGCTTTCATTCCATTGGGAAAAAAGCAACATGTACACAGAAAAGTAGATAGAAAATGTCCAGAACAAACAAAAAGTAGCAAGAGGCAGGGAGATCACCAGCACCTGAGCAGCTAAAGATTGGTTTCCTTAAGGACGCGGCATCTGAGCTATCCTTCCTAGAAAGTTAGATTCTTTGAGAAGGGGGTGAGACAAGATTCCCTTCCATGAGATATAGCCCGGCTAAAGACACAGGGATGGAAGATGGAATTTCTCTTTATATCTCCAGTTTACTGACACCGCTCTTCAAAATCAACACCTCCTAACTGCCATATCCAATAGACTTTCTTCAGTTTTCATTGCTCCTAATCCTTCTGCAGCTTTTGACACTTTTGACCAATTACTCCTACCAGATATCTCCCTTAGCTATAGGCATAACCTACTTTCCTGGTTCTTCTCCTCAGTCTCCATCTACTCCTCTGTCTCCACTGACTCCTCATTCCATCCCGACATCTTTATGTGGATATTCCTAAAAAGTCTATTCTCAGATTTTGCGCTTCACTCTCCACCTTGACAAGCTCATCCACTCCTAGTTTAACCTAGTATTTCTCTATATAAATATCTTCTAAATCTTTATCTCCAGGCCTGATCTCTCTTCTCAACACCAGATCTGCATCTCCAAATGCATATATGCCTGGATGTCCCAGAAGTACCTCAAGTTCAGCACGTCTAAAATCAACCTTATTATCTTTCCTTCTACATGTATTCTTCCTTCTGAATTCACGATTTCTGTCTTCAATTACCACTATTCACCTTGTTTCACATGTTTATAACCTTTAGAGTAATACTTTACTCATACCCTCACCTTCACCTCTTGGTTACCAAGTGCTGTTAATTCTACATTTCTACATTCCTACGATAGCTCTCAAATGTGTCCTCCCTAACTAGTCTCTGCTCATCATTTAAAGCCTGATCCAAATACCACTCCCTACATAAAGGCTTCCTTGAATTCTCTGGTCAAGTAACAACCTTTCCTCCTCAGGCCCCATGCAGCACTGTTTGCTACTCCTTCAGCATCTAATGTTGTATATTGAAGTTATTGATAGCTTAACCTCATATTTGATTCTAAAAAGTTCCCAAAGGAGCAGTACTTGTTTCTTCTCTAGCACTGAGCTTAGCAAACAATCGATACCCGACAAATTTGGTCACATTTTGAAATAGCAGCATTGCCCAACTGGAATTGGCTGGGTCCACAGGGGGCAGCTACTACTGGAATTCCATACACAACCTAAATAAAATGACCAATGTTGAGTTTCAAAGTATATCAAAGAATTCTCTAAAATGGAAAACACGCAATGATATTAAAGAATCATTTAATTTGCCTGGAACTACTTACATTTTATCAAATGAAATTCAAAATACAAAAACATACCAGGAAAAAAAATTGATTAAAATCAATGATAGGGAGAGGTATTATTCAAGGAATCGATATGTGAAACCAAATAATAAAGAAAAGAGGGAACTATAAAAAGAACTATGTAGCATTGAGCACATACCTTAGAACACTGTTTATGAGTCTGGCACCATACCAGGGAACCATTGTTCTGAAAAAGAATTAAAATATATGTTTACCCATTAAAATATTTATAAATGTCAATATATTACACTAAATCATTTGTTAATGAGTCCAATGCAACTTTATAAAAGTAAGGTGAAATTTTCATCATACTAAAGTTTCCTTTGTTTTATTGAACTGGCTTTTATAAAAGATGGATTTTAGCAAAGTTAAATGTAAAACAAGCCCTATTTTATTATTGACTTCCTTTGTAAGAGAAGGAGCACAGCACAGAGAGATGGACTTGAAACCAGGAAGATTTGGGTTCAAATCCCACCACACATATATGGCATATATGGATTATATGACTCTTAGAGTTGCCTAGATCATTGAGAGAGTAAATGACTTGCTAAGACCTAAATTACTAACCTGCAAAAGAGAAATTCCCTTTACTAAAGAAATCTCAAGTCCAGTCTCTCTCTTTTTCTTTGTGAAAAATGAAAGCTATGTTCCTTTATAGGCAATAAACTCCCCACATCCCATAAACACTTGCAAATTGTTGAAGAGGAAGGAAAAATATGTGGTATCATCTTAAGCCATAATTGGGATGCAGTCCTCTAACAAAGCTTTTTTTACCATGAGTTATAACTTTATGTAGAATTTCAAATTTTTTTTAAATTTTCTTTTTTGCCATGACTTAAACATCAAAAAACATGAACATGTCAATACGTAAGGAAGAACAGGAAAAAGCGATTGTATAGGAAACAAAAATTTCTTCTGTGTATAGATTGGGATGTTTTTAAGTGTATATCAAATTTACCATTACAGTACCAAAACTACCCTGCTGGTCTCTGCCCACTTCTTACCTTCCTTCTGCTCTCTCCTATGTGTTTTTCAATATTTCCATGACATTTTTCTTTCTCTCTTTCTTTACATCACTATCACTACTCCCCCATAAAACTCCTCTTAAGAATTCTGCATTCCCCCAAATCAAAATCACCATTGTAATCAATCAATAAGGATTTCTTAAGTGCTTACTATGTGTCAGTTTCTGGGCTAAGAACTGGGGATAAAAACAAAAGGGAGAAAACACTACCAGTGCTAAAGGACCTTACATTCTAAAGCTAAAGACAACATGTACATAAATAGGCATACACAAGATACACACAAAGTAGAAATTATATAGCTTTGGAAGGGAAGGCACTAGTGGTTGGGAGGACCAGAAAAAACCTCCTGCAGGCAGTATCATTTGAGCAGAAGAAGCACGGATTCTAAGATGTAACAACGGGGTAGCATGGCAGAAAGTCATTGAAAATGCACCAAAGAGGTTCAATAAGAGCAAGGAATAACATATAGGCCAGTACAGTCGAAGTATGTATAAGAAGTAATGTGTAAAATAAGAAGGGGCCATGTTTAAAGGACTTTAAATCACAGAGAAGTTTACATTCAATCAATAAGGAGCAATTGAATGACTGGAATGGTAACACAGACCTACAATAGGGAGAAATATGAATGAGGAAGAAACAATTATGAGGCTATTGCAATAACAGCGGCAAGAGGTGATGAGAACCAAGAACACAATATATGGAATAACTACAACAATATAAGTGGAAAGAACAACCACAAAATAATAACAAGTGACTGTTGAGAAATTACAAAGAACAATCATTGCCCCAAAGAAGAGATATGACAATATGCCTTCTCCAAAATTTTTTGGAGGTGAGAATTCCAAGAGTGCAGACCATTACGTATATTTTTAGATTTTTTTTCAATGTATTTATTTATTGCACTGATTTTCTTTTCTCTTATTTTTTTTCTTAAAAAAAATCTTTGTTATATGGGACGGAAAGGAAAAGGGAAAAAATGCCAAAAGGAAATTAGGTGATTTTTTTAAAGTACATTTAAGTTCTTTCACTTTTCATTTTTTTAAATTTTTTATATTTTGTTTTTTCCCCAAAAAATGTTAAAAAAAGTTTTAACACGTGTGTTTTTTTTTAAGTTTTGAGTTCTGAATTCCCTCTCTCTCTCTCTCTCTCTCTCTCTCTCTCTCTCTCTCACCCCACCCCCTCTGTCTCTAGGATGGTAATCAATCTGATATAGGTTATACACATGGAATCATGTAAAACACTTCTGTATTATTCATTTTGTACAAGAAATAAAATTGTATTAAAAATAACAAAAGGGTTCCAGATGATCTTAAAAAAAAGAGGAAGAAACATCAGTAATTTCCTCCATTTAGTCCAGAACTACTCAAGAAAATTTCCAGAAGTCTATAGGTGTTCTGAATGAGGATGCAAGAGATATCAGAGCCTGAAGCTTCCCAGGTCTCTAGTAAAAAGAGTCAGAGGCAGGGGTGGAGTGATAAATTTTAAACAGGCTTCTCTAAAAAAAATGTACACACAACCCACTTTTAAATTAATCAGCATTATTAACATTTTCTCCATAATTTTCTAAAGTTTAGACAACTGACAAAGCAATAAATCTAGCCCAGATTTGTAGCATGTATCTATTTCTGAGGTATAAATGCTAAAATTGAATAGTTGACTCTAGCAGGCAAGGTTGAACTGGCTCCAGCATACCCCTGGGACTTTGAATCCAGTGGGTCCTAATCTGCTACAGCCACAGCAAGCAACAGGCCAAACAGATCATTAAGACAGGGCCAGGCAATATACACACACTGGGGACCTTTCAAGATGATTCAAGCCATCATTACTGTTAGAGTCAAGGCAAGGAACAGGGCCAACTACTGGTAGATAACTGCCCAGAGAAAAGGACCACAAAGTCCATAGTAGAGGGCTCACTAGGAGGCCTGAGACAAACATTATCTCTGATACCTAACTAGGTCTGGCAGGAGGCTACCATGCTAAGAATGAGATATACAAAAAAATAATATGAGATAATCTTATCTGATTGAGAAGACATGATATAGACAGAAAAAGATGAATAAGGCAAAGGAACACAATAAGTATCAAGAATAATATTAAGCAATAAATACTACAGAACTTCAGATGAGAGAGTGATCACCAGAGGCTGACATAGTTGGGGAAGACGTGAGTGTATTATGTGAACTGGACACTGAAGGAAGGGAAGAGCACACCATTACAGACAATTAAAGAAGGGAAAATGGCTAAAAACCAAGAATGTAATTAGCGAGTAAACTGGAGGGTCTGTCTACAAGAGTCATTGCTGAATTATCTGTGTCAAGTTCAGGGGTGGAGAACCTACAGCCTCAAGGCCACACATGGCTCTCTAGGTCCTCAAGTGTGGTCCTTTGACTGAATCCAAACTTCACAGAACAAATCCCCTTAATAAAAGGATAATAAGACTTGGACTCAGTCAAAAGACCACATTCAAGGATCTAGAAGGTCACATGTGGCCTCAAGGATGCAAGTTAGACCATTGAGTAATTCAAACCAACGTCAATATTAACAATAAATTAGAACAAAAGGTAAAGATGAAAGATACTGCATTAATTATGAATGACAGCTCTTCAAACAAGGTAGTAACACTGAAAAATGGTGAAAAGACAAAGGTAAAAACATTAATTCTGATGACTATCACTTCTTTTTTTTTAATTTATTATTTTTTTTATTTTTAGTTTGCAACAAACAGTTCTACATAATTTTGAGTTCCAGATTTTCTTCCCTCCCTCCCCCCCCTCCCCAAGAAGGCATGGAATCCCATATAACTTCCATGTATAACTTGGCATTGAATTAATTTACATGCTAGTCAAGTTGTGGAGAAGAACCATGACCAATGGAATGACTCATGAGAAAGAAGAAACAGAACCAAAAAAAAAAAAAAACCCACAACCCAACAATGAATACAAAAGAGAGAAAAAAAATGGGGCAGGGGGGTGTGGGGGGAAGGCAAGTATGAAGCGTGCCTTGATTTGCATTCATACTTCATAGTTCTTTCTCCGGATGTGGACAGTGCTCTCCATCATGAGTCCTTTGGAGCTATCTCTGCATATTGTGTTGCTGAGAAATGAAAAGTCTGTCAGGGTTAGTCATCACAGAATCAATATATCTGTGGTTTTGTATAATGTTCTCCTGGCTCTGCTCCGCTCACTCAGCATTATGTCTTGAAGGTTCTTCCAGGTTGTTATGAAGTCCGTATCATCCCCATTTCTTATAGCACAGTAGTATTCCATTACTTTCGTATACCACAGCTTGTTCAGCCATTCCCCAATTGATGGGCATCCCTTTGATTTCCAATTCTTAGCTATCACAAAAAGAGCTGCTACAAATATTTTTGTACATATGGGTCCTTTTCCCACTTGTGTGATCTCTTTGGGATATAACCCTAGAAGTGGTATTGCCGGGTCAAAAGATATGAACAGTTTTATAGCCCTTTGG
>JAQQSZ010014721.1:0-11447 GCA_028646595.1 Phalanger gymnotis
GAAGAGGGGAGAGAATTTGGAACTCAAAGGTTTAAAAACAGATGTTCAAAAACAAAAAATAGTTTTTTGCATGTAACTAGAAAATAAGATACATAGGCAATGGGGTGTAGAAATTTATCTTGCCCTACAATAGAGGAAGGGAAAAGGGGATGGGAGGGGAGTGGAGTGACAGAAGTAAGGGAAGACTGGGGAACAGGGCAACCAGAACATATGCCGTCTTGGAGTAGGGGGCAGGGTAGAAATGGGGAGAAAATTTGTAATTGCAACTCTTGTGAAAATCAATGCTGAAAACTAAATATATTAAATAAAAAGAAAAAAGAAAAAAACATTCGCCACACTATGAAAAAAATAAATACAATTTTAAGTTAGATTTGTAGCTTTTAAATGCCACAATATAAACAGAGAACATAATATGCCAAATAACACATTTGTCATAAAACTTCTCAACTTAATGTACTTAAATTATCTTTAAGAAGCAGTATAATTACTATACCGTATTAACATAACAAGAAAAACTAGACTCAAATCCTGTCTTTAACATTGACTAGCTGTGTGAGTCTACAAAAATAATTTTACCTGTATGATACTCTAATTCTCATGGGGCTGTTGTGAAGATCAAACAATTTAGTATATGTAAAAGTATACAGTATATAAATATGAGCTATTATTGTTGTTTACAATGTATTAGAGGTAAAACAAGACATGAAATATATTCTATCAGAACTATATTACATAAAACTTGAAAGGAGAAAAAAAAAGTATTGCCATCAAAATATTTTATCACTTTAAATAAAGATATGACAAACAGGAAGGAAAGCACTGTGTTAAGCGCTTCACAAATATTATCTCATTTCCTCACAACCACCTTGGTAGGTAGATGCCATTTTCATCTTTATTTTTACAAATGAGGAAATGGAAGGAGATAGAGGTTAAATGACTTGTCCAGGTTCACAGAGCTACTAACTAAGCTTCTGAGATTCTAAATTTCTTTAGTTACTCCCTCTAAAGCTCTCATCAGTGTTCTTTGTTTTCCCATTTGTTCATTTTTCCTCTTAAATGGATATAGTTGTTGTGGGCTTTTCTTCTGGTTCAGCCTTTTTTGTTGTTGTTGTTTTTTGCTTTGTGTTACTTCATAGAGGTTCTTACAATTTTTTTCTACATTCCTCATACTTCTAGTTATTAACAACATTCTATTATTTTAATACATTAATATACCACAATTTATTTAACCACTGCCCTATTGTGAGCCATTAAGGGTGCTTTTTTTGGGTAATTACAAATAATATTGCTATAAAAGTGTCCAGATAAAATTCATTTCTTTTGGTTTGATAACACTTTCAGGGCACATTTCTAATAATGGAATAACTGGGTTGTAGGGAATGATTATTTTTGCAACCTTTACTGCAGATTATTCTTCATGGTGACTGTATGTTTGGAAGTCTATCAGCAATGTATCAGTGTACATATTTCTCCATAACTCTTTAAGATTTGTTCAGTCCATGAATAATCTGAGATTGTGTCAATATAAATATAGGACTAAATAAATATACATGTGTATACATACATGTAAATATAAACATGTATGTATTGACAAAACCTAGGCTCTCTCTAAAAAGGAAGAAATGACAATTAGAACATTTGGTACCTAGCACAATGCGTTGGATATAATAGTTATTTAGTAAATATTTGTTTAATTGAAATGAAATTAATGAATCAAGTCCCAATTTATATATTACTCATGTAACAATCTTTTGTTAGCATAAAAGCTTACATCTGGATTGCAATTATTATTAAAATGCAAGCCAAAAGTACTTCTAAGTGCAAAATAAGCAATAAAACAAGTAAAATTCATATGTGATTACCAACATTTATCACTTATTGAGTCACTGATATTTATGTTATTTGATAGATCAGTATCACATGTCACTAACAGTTATTAACCCTTATGTCATTTGATATATCAATGTTATCATTATATCAACCTTATGCCAATATTCTTCATGTTACATTTGTTAAACTGTTACCAACATCAAAGTAGCAGCCACTCTCTGAAATGTAGACTAATGTACAAATTAACCATTCTTGGCATTTTCCCTCACATGAAAATAAAGAAACACTTTATAATTTTATCACAATTATTTAGACTCCTTAGCTAAAAAGGCTTTTTCTGGAAACAAACTGCCCTGTTCATTATTTACTGAGATAGTAATTCACTTTTCTTATTTAAAAACAATAATAGCAGTAACAATAATTGTTCTTATTTACATCAGTCATTAATGATTCTGAAGGCAGGAAATCTCAATTCAAGAAAATAAATATAGTTTACTTTAGCGAATTTGCTTTTTGCTTTCCTTTGCTATGGTAATCAGTCTCTACGACAGAGAAGACTACCCCTTAACCAGGTATTGGTTGTCAGGATTAGCAAATCCATAGATGGTGTGCACACTGATACAGTCTGTAGACTAATTTTTTTCTTTATCTGATGCCTATGGTAGTCCATCAAACATTGTTTCAGAGACTGTTAGAATGATGAATCTTGCTAATGTCTATTTTCTGATCTTAAAGCTTAAGTGATATTTTTGAAATTGTGTTGATATACTAAGTTCCCCTAATAATGCCATTGCAATAAATGTTATTACGGTGAGAAGAGATTTTCAATAGTGATGAAATTTACTAACTAGCAGCTCACTCATGAATATTGTCTATTTGCACTCACATTTTTGTGTTTCACTTGGATAAAAAGTAAAACCAGCTTTGGGTCTTTCTAGACCACATTTTTATGGCTCTCAGAGAATGACCATAATAGTTCTACATTTTAATCATATTTTGTTCACATTTCACGATGGCAGCAGTAAGTTCATGGATCTACTAGAGCAAATCAGTTTGAATTTGCAATTACTCTCTTGATAAAAAGAGGAGTGATTGATTTCAATTGCTTATAAAAAAGCCAAAATCAATAATAAACAGCAGACAATAGTTTTGAGTGTGATAAAAATGGGTAATAAAATGCTTCTGGTTAAAGAGGATGTGTTGTGACTAGGTCAGCTCAAGGTCTCAGGTAAACATCTTATTTGTATCCTGAAGCCTTGTTTTCCTGAATGTCTTAGACTCTCAGTAGGGTCCTCCTACTCTGCTCTAAACATCAGGCCACTGCACCCTATCGATCTTCTTTAAATCTCCAGAATAATAAATTTCAAGACAACACAGCAGAAGCTGACTAAAGCCCTTTAATTACATCACTGCTGAAAGGAAATCATTGATCAATGGCATTATGGGAAAATAAACTGCCCCCCAAACCAGATCAAAGTCAATAAAATAGCTGACTAGGTGCCCCATTTGGGACCTTCTCCAGATTAGTGCTCATGGACAAGTGAAAGAGGCTATCCTAACACATGCTGCTTACTCTCTTTTTGAAGTGCTCCCTGGCAGGTGTCAGGCTCTGAGCATGGTTTTTGATTACTCTAATTAAATATAATATTATCAACAGATCTTCATATTGATCCTTAAAACCCCCTTCTAAATGGAAAATTAAAAGCCTCGAGAGAGGGGCTCAGAGGGTGACTGGGGAGTTTTAATGATTTTATCCTTATATCAATTTTCTTAATGTTATATCCGTTAAGCTGTTACCAATATCAAAGTAACAATCACCCTCAGAAACATGGACCAATGCACAAATTAATGATTCTTGGCATTTTCCCTCATGTGAAAAGAAATACTTCATAATTTTATAATAATTATTTAGACTCCTTAGTTTAATGAGACTTTTCTGGATTCAATTTGCCCTGGTCATTGTTTACTGAAATAGTAATCTACTTTCCTTATTAATAATACTATTTAAATACATTAATAGTAATAAGTAATAATAATCTTATTTATATAATAATGCTTTAAAGTTCATAAAGTTCTTTCCTCAAAGACACACTCTCTCTTTCTCTCTCTCTCTCTCTCTCTCTTTCTCTCTCTCTCTTCCCCCTAGCAAAACAGTAAAAGAATTTTTCTCCCTGATAATTAATTTAAAAAAACTGTGAAAACCAATAACTTTAAGATTAACATTTAGCTTCAAGAATATTAGAGATTCACAGACTTGGAGTTGGGAGGGACTTTAAAAGAGAAATTAAACATTCCAATTAATCAGTCCCCCCCACCCCCAACTCTATGATTGCTCTACTCTTGCTTAAAGATGAACAGTTTGCATTCAGTTGCTGGAACCATAAAAAGTGGTTACTTTTTAAGTGATACTCTTTAGCATGAGTAAAAAATGTATCCGTGTACAAATCTTTTGTCTACTACTATATACAGAAGTTCTCCCTTGGAAGAAATGTTCCTGAACTGCATGCACTCAAGAAACAAGCCCAATGCTCCCATAAAAAGGGTTAAAGAAATTCTTCAAAATTAAAAAGCTAGAAAAAAAGGGCAGTCTTTTTGGCACAATGATTCATTCATGGGTATTACTTTATCTGGCAGAGAGAAGCATAAAATGCTTTCCTAGCCATGGCTTCTCCCCACTCTCCATCTTCATCCCCTATTCCCTCAGGTGGTTCTCATTGCTAATGCCCAAATGGCATCAACCTGTTGTCAAGGCTGCCTATGAAAAGGCAAGCCTGCTGGCTAATTTACCCAGGGATTAGAGCCCTGAAACCACTTCAATCTGCTACTTTGTTTCCATGTAAAAGCCTGACTCATGACAGTGAATCCCCCCAGTAAAACAGAAAATCTCTTTCAAGCAAAGAAAAATTCAACCTACGAATCATGTAAATTAGAGCGTGTGTGCCAAGTATAAGATCCTGCACACTTGAACAGAGTTGTGGAAAATGGATCTGGGAAGCCTGCAAATTCTATAAAAAAAATGTTTTTTCTTTATCACTTTTATCTTTAATACTCATCAATTCTTAAAATGAATAGAATTACATTAATAGCTCCACGGGTATTCTAAAGCATTAAGGTCATATTACAAACATATTACTAGGAAACAATTGTTTAAAAGGATTGATAAGCTAAATTCTCATATAAGTATATAGCTAGCATGTTTTATTGGAGGATCTAAACAAACCTTTACTGATTTTATTGCTGTAACCAATATTAAGAAAATCACCCAACGATTCCAATTTAATGTTGTACAAAGACATGTTATCTTTACCTCTATTTTATGTTACAAATAATTATGCAGTACCTAAGGCAAGATGTGCTGTAATACCTTAGAAGCGAATTACCTCTTAAGACAGTCAAGTCTATGTTGCAAATATTTCACAATGCCTTCCTTGTTAAGAGAAAGCTTGATACCTATGGCAAGACCATAATCCCAGTGATTTCTTTCTTTGAAAGGCCTTTACTGCAATAGGAAGCAATACAGTTTAGCATAAAATTTGAAAATCAAATACTACAAAAAATGTGGAAGGTAATTATTTGTATTTTTACCAACATGGTAAGTCTTGAGTATCTGGTTTAAGTGGAGGAGATATGAATAAATCATTACACTTTAACTAGCGTAGATTTAGCATTAGTGAAGAAATATTCAAGGGCATATCACATCAAAAGTATTTCAGTTATATCGACTTTATAAATTCCATTTCTCTCACATACCCCAAATTAGAACAGATTTTAAACGTGAAGTAGAGAGTTTCGATTTTAATCTCAGTTTTTCTATTATTGCTTTTTCAGTTCCTGATAAAAATAAATTTCATCAATTTACTAGACAAGCTATTATTTCACAAAAGGCCACTGATGTTTATTTATAATAATCCTAAGAAGAGGAAAAAGCACAAGTAAAAATAGCTGTCCTGATATAAAGCAAAATTATGAAGTGATTTCTAGTTTCCTGAAGCTTCTTGGGACTAGATAACTTAGAAAACGAAAAGAAATATTATCATTGCTCTCCTCCCTTCTGCAGTAGTGGGACTCACATCCCTTGTCGCTCTTGATGCCAACACCCCAGATTTGCTGGAATGAAAAGTGATGCTAGCAATGTATATGTTAGTGCCAAAGGCTTAAGGGAAAATGAATGTATTATAAGTTAGTATCCGGATGATATTCAAATTCAAAATACTTCACATAAGGACGGGACATTCAAGGTCCCATTTCAATCACAATTTTATTATGGTGACAAATATGAAATTCTGACTGCCAATAAAAATACTGAATTTGATGCATTTTTGCTCAAAATTCATAGCCCTGAAAGATATGCTGGGAGCTGTCACCTCCAAGGACCATCAAAGATTTGCCTTTAAAGAAAAAAATGTATCTAAAGTATAAATTAGCATTGTAGTTTGTTTATATACTTTTTACTAGAATAATTAAATGCTATCGTAGTTGACTTTCATCAACAGAACCCAAAGCTGAATTTTTACAAGTTCCTTAATTGTATTTTACAAAATGTACTTTGCATTTAAATATATTCCATCTTACCGTATCATTGCAAAAGCTATTTTCTAAAATTAATTTGAAAAATTTTCATTCTGAACAGTTTTGAATGGTCCATCTCCAATAATGATTAAACAAAACTCTCCTACAGGTTAAATACATATGTAAAAACTATGATTTTTGACATTAATTTCCAAAGAGCTACTTATATTCACTAGAAATGGATTACCTCGATATTGATACATGGAATTGTATTTGGGAAAGTTTAATGCCTGATTTCCCCTTATGTTAAATAAAATGTATACAGAATTTTGAGTAGATAATTATGAAAAGTAGTAATTTTCTAGTTGCCTGTAAGTTAATGTCACATTTCCTTAATATGCCTAAAGCATCAAATCATTTTTAGTAGAAAACACAGAGCAAAAATGCTATAGATTAATTCTTTTGCCTTTACATGAATAATTTGGATATGTTGTACTTGAAAAAATGAAGAAGAGGTAAGTGAGACCAGCTATTCATTCATACTAGGCTGCAGACCTCTTCCCCCATCTCAAAAAAACAGTTGCTGCCTGTGTTGTCACTAAAAAAGGAAATGAGACATTAAACGTGAAGCTTCAACAAACTCTCATTACACGCTTTTCCAGTCCATTAAAGAAAGTAATTTAATCAGTTTGTATTTTCTCGGGAAAATCTCATTCAGAGAAATTTTATTGCCAGCTATCTAAATAGTAAATACTTATTATCCTCTCAAAATGAGTTTTTGCTTGCCAAGGGCAAGCCCATTGCTGTTATTGTAGAGCTCTGTTAGGGAAACAAGAAGTTAAAAAGGTTATAAAGATACCATTAACGTCATGGGACTGTCTTGTCAGGACTCAAAAGTGCTTAGTAATTGAAGGTTTTATTCAAAGTGTATTAGCACACATATAAATGGCACAGTTAATATGATGCTTTAGGCTTTATTTAGTTGCAGCCCAGCATAATCACCTCCCAACAGCTGAATACTGTAAATTTATCTGCTGGAGAGCACAGCTCATTTTATCATCTGTTTCTAGCTTGAGTCTTTGAAGAAAATGTCAATAACATACAGCTTCAAGGCATAAAACAGATCTAGCCAATGAGAAGAGCAGCAAAGGGTACAAATGATAACGAATTGGTTCAGGCAGGTGCCTTTGACAAAAATATAAGGGTTAGCAAAGGGCAAATGTTCTTTGCTTAACTCATATTCTTCACTTTTGAAATAAGACGGATATAAAACACCATAAATTAGTTAATATTAAAATCTGTGCAAACATGCATAGAGATGAGACAAGAAGAATGTACTCATTTTGACTTTTGACACACTGACTTCTGAATTTTAAAAGAACACTGTAATTTTCCAGTGATTTACAGAAACAAGCATAAAGGTTTCTCTGCTATGAATTATATTCTTTTGCATAGAGCAGAATATATATATGTATATATATACATATAAAACACCCATATATACATATATATACTTATGAATAAATCTATGAAAGAAATGTATCTATTTTTTAACATAAGAAACGAACAGTAGTCTAATTCCTTCAAAACCACAACTATTGAGTAAGCAGCTACTCACTATCATTACCTCCAAAAGAAATAAAACATAAATGATTTACAGAAATCGCCATCAGATGGGCAGGCAAATCCTAAAACTGAATACTATGTATAACAAAAATTTTGATATATTTAACTTTTGTTTATTTATTTGCTTTTAATTTTCAACATTCAGTTCTATAAGATTTTGAGTTCTAAGTTTTCTCCCCCTCTCTCCACACCCCCCCCCAAGATGGCATACAAACTGATATAGGCTATACATGTATAATCATATTAAACATATTTCCACATTAGTCATGTTGTAAAGGAGAATTAGAACCAAAGGGAAAAACCACAAGAAAGAAGAAACAGGAGAGAGAGAGAGAGAGAGAGAGAGAGAGAGAGAGAGAGAGAGAGAGAGAGAGAGAGAGAGCGCTTCGATCTGCATTCAGAATCCATACTTTCCTCTCTGGATGTGGATGGCACTTTTCTTTGGAGTTGTCTTGGTTCCTTGCACCCCTGAGAAGAGTTAAGTCTGTCAAAGTTGGTCATCACACAATGTTGCTGCTACTGTGTACAATGTCCTCCCAGTTCTGCTCACTTCACTCAGCATCATTTCATGTAAGTCTTTACAGGTTTTTCTAAAGTCGGCCTGCTCATCATTTCTTATGGAACAATAGTACTCTATTACATTCATAAACCACCACCTGTTCAGCCAGTCCTCAATTGATGGGCATCCCCTCAACCTCCAGGTCCTGGTCACCACAAAAAGAGCTGCTACGAATATCTTTGTACATGTGGGTCATTTTCCCATTTTTATGATCTCCCTGGGACACAGACCAAGAAGTAGTATTGAGATATATTTTGACTAATGTTTAGCTTAATAGTGGTGCTAAACGTTTGGTCTTATTATAGCCTACAAGAGTACATGAACCTACTACTTAGGCACCGGTCCCCCGCAGTTCATTCATAAATACCATCAGTTATATCCATCAAAAAATTTGTTGCAACAAATTCGAATATGAAAATGGCACAAAGGTGGCCTTGTCATAGTCCATTTCACTACTGATCCTTGCTCATTCAAACAGAAGAAAGGAAGAAGAGCTGGATCATGAAAAAGACCTGGCAGTCACAATCTGATTGGGAAGCAAGGTCCAAGTTGGTAAAAGGCAATAATAAGCACCAGATGCTTAGAAGTGGCCCTGAAGTGACGGGCTAAATTCCCTCACTTTAAAACCTTTCCTTGAGTGACTCCACATGGATGACTGATCACTTACTGATCTTCATGAATCGTAAGCAATGGGAGGGTAAACTCATATTCAGAGAGACCCAGCTAACCAAAACTCAATCCCAGCTACTAACTTTTATGGCAGTTCCTTGTACCGTTGCTAGGGTTGAGGCCAAGACAAACACGCTCATACTGTTGGAACTACGGAATTCTCCTTTCTGGTTACACTAGATTTCTCCTTTTTGAACATTATGAATTTCCTTTGCTGCTTTGTTAGCATGAAGCTAGTTACAATACCCCAAATTACACATGCCCTCAGGATGGGTTCAATTGTAGACATCTTTTGACAATGAGGCAGCTCACAGTTGTGAGGATCCTATGAGATATTTGTAAAGTGTTAAGCACAGTGTAGGTGCTTTGGAAATGTTTATTCTCTTCCCTTCTGTCTCTCTCCCACCTATGCATTTTCTGTATGTACATTTTAAGTATCATGGGTTTTAGCCCATAGCAGGAATATAGACACAAACATCATGACGACACAAACACAAGAACATCTACAACAGAAGAAAGGAAGAAGTGGGTAAGCAGGCCTTTAACACAGCTAGCTGCACAGTGAACTCGTTAACCTACTTGTCAACGCACTTTAATAATGCATATCAAACATGCAGGCAGTGGTGTCAAACTCAAATAGAAACTCAATGGAAATGGGAGTCACCAAACCATACAGAAGGATCCTTGCCAGTTGCATATTGACTTAAACAACTCACATATTAACATCATCTATGGTCTATTTCATTTTTATACATTTTAATCTGGTTCTTTGGCGTACACAGGCCTCATTTTTGATATCTCTTCTCTAAATTATAGAAAAATGTGCCAAACTAATCACATGAAATGTAAAAGTCTTACATTTGGTTTCAAAACAATTATACAAGAACAATAGATGTATAGTTAATGTGAAAAGAAAGGGGGTTTTGGTGGACTCCAAGACCAAAAGAATAGATTGTGTGACATAGCAACAAAAAAAGCCAATGTAGTTTTAGGATATGTTAACAGAAGCGTAGTGTACAGAATTAGGGATTTCTTATGGCCCAGATGTGTTCTGCAAGGCTTACTAAATATGGAGTATTGTGTTCTGTTGTAGACAAAACATTTTTACGGAGGACATAGACAAGCTGGTCAAGAAGAACATAATAAGGATGCTGAACTAGAAAAAAGGATTAGTTGAAGGAATAGGAACATTTAGATTGTGGTAGATAAGACTTAAGGTCAATAAAAGTCAACAAACATTTATTAAGCACTTAGTAAGTGCCAGGTACTGTACTAAGTACTGGGGACATGAATAAGGACTTATGGGGGGGGTTAGATACCTATGGGGGACATGACAGCTGTCTTCAAATATTTGACCACTGAATCCAAGATGAGGCCCAATAACAGGAAGTTGCGGAGAGATTTCACGTTCAATATGAGGAAAATCTGCTTAAGAATAAGAGTAGTCAGGAGCCAAGATGGTGGCTAGAAAGCAGGGACTCACCTAAAGCTCTCCCCCAAGACCCTCCAAGACCTATAAAACATGGCTATGAACAAATGCAGAACCCACAAAATACCAGAGGGAAGCAGGGCTCCAGCCCAGGACAGCCTGGATGGTCACTGGGTAATGTCTATTGCACGGAGCTGGGAGCGGAGCAGAGCAGAATCCAGCGTGGGCGGCGCCAGGAACAACCAGACAGGGAGCTGGGTGGTACCGCCCTACTGCCCTGAATCAGTGAGCTGTGGTAGTTACCAGAATTCTCAACCCACAAACACCAAAGACAACAGAGAAGGTTAGTGGGGAAAAAAAAACTGTGGTGGACAGAGTGAAAGGAGTTCACGGTTAGGCCACCACCCTAGAGGCAGAGGAGGTGGTGCAGCCACAGAACTACAGCTGCAGTTGCTTCCGGCCCCAGGCCCACCTGGTGGGAGGAATTAAGTGGTGGATCAGAGCGAGAGTGCAGAGCCTGCTCAGATCTGAGTCATGGTCCAGGTTGGCGGTTCTTGGGGGAAGAGAAGCACTGGTATGGCAGAGCTTGCCGTGTAGAAAAAGCTCTGAAAACAACAGCACAGTCCCTCAACCTTGGGACGAAATACTCTATACTCTACAAGCAGTCATATCCCGCTGAAAAACTCAAGGGTCAAGTAGTTGGCTGGGAACATGGCCAGGCAGTGAAAACGGACTCAAATTCAGACGCAGACTTTGGAATCTTTCTTTGGTGATAAAGCAGACCAAAACATATAGCCAGAAGAAGTCAACAAAGTCAAAGAGCCT
>JAQQSZ010014722.1:0-11447 GCA_028646595.1 Phalanger gymnotis
CCATAAAAAGAATCAATGGTCCTTGGTTTTCTTGTGTTCTTCATGTTGGTTAGCCTTTTCCTGCCTTTGCAATAAATTTCTGCTTTTGGGGCTCAGGGCTCACTGTCCCAGCTTTCTTATTCTCCTGAGGTGTTGTGCCAGTAAGGCAAAATGGGCTTAGTTTAAGGTGTGCCCTTGAGGAGTTTGGCTCCTTTGCAGAATCTTTGCAGAATCAGACTTTCCTTTCATCACAAGGTACATCCTCAGCTGAGCTTCCTTTCAGCTTTGATCCAGCCACTTCATTAGTACTGAAGCTACTTGTAATTGTTCTCTGTTCTTCCTCTGGGGTGTATTGGACACCTTCAGACCTGAAGGGCTCATCTTGCAACATCATATCTTTTGTCATTTTAGTAATGTCCATAGGGTTTTCTTGGCAAAGACAGGGGAGTTTTTTGTGATTTATTTCTTCAGCGGATCACCTTTTGTCAGAACCCTTCACTAATTTCTTTCCATTTTGGGCTACACTGCATAATTTTTTTCCATCTTGGGTTACACGGCATGGCCTAGTTCATAATTTCATTGAGCTACACAAGCCCCTGTGCCATGATGGGGCAGTGATATGAGCATTTATATGTTCACAGAAGGATGCAATAAGAGATTTGTGTATAACATGATGAGTTTCCATTTCATACCACATGCTTCATAATATTTATCTATAAATATATTCACATATATATATTAGTATATATGTGTATATACACATATACATATACACATATGTAGATTATGTATATTGCACAAACACAAACATACCTAACATAAATATGATATATTAAGTTCTATATGGGGAACTAGATAAATTTATATTGTATACAGTATACATACGTGTGCAAATATATGTGTATGTACACATGCTCTGTAAGGTTCAGAATTCTCCTGGCTGGGGAACCCTGCACCTCCCCCATAATCAAAGGGTATTCTTTTAATACCAAAGGTAGAGGCCAAGTTCTAGATTGATTATAGGTAGTAATTAAATTAATTTGGGTTACTTACATTTGAGACAGTATGATGGATGCCATCTAAGATATTAATCATCCTCAGCCTAGGGCAGCAGCCAGACCAACCATGGAGTCTTTGCTGAAGAACCCCAAAATCCCCGTGGTAATTATAGAAAACAGACAAAGGCAGGAGGAGCTAGAAAGCACATCATTACTGATTGGTGGATATTTTTAGTTTTCTGCTTAGTAATGAGCTCGGTAGTTAAGCCAATGTTACGACCAAACAAGTTTGTGTGTGGATCATGTCACAATCACAATATTCTTCTTTTGGCTTTCATAGGTCATAATATCTTAGGCTTTGACTCAGTGTTTAAGTTATGATTTAGTATCCAAGTTATAATTTGTAAACAGGTCACCATATTTGGGCTTCCACCTTTCACAGTTTAAGTTTTTATGATTTTTTACTTTTTAGTGTATTTTAGGGATTGTTTCCAGTACTAACCGTACATGCACTTTTATAGGAATAAATACAAATGTATGTATATATACACATTCATTTCAAACACTGCATTCAATGGTATTGCTTGCCAATGTTTCCTTCTGACCTTCCTGCTCTTTTTCTCTACGCATTAAAGGTGGTTCAATAACCCAGTTTTTTGGTATCGCTGTTGCTAAATTCCCTATACTCTTCCAATCCCCAATTAAAAAAATTAAGATTAAGATGTCATATAATAAACAAGTACAGCCAAACAAAAATAATTTACACAGTGGTTATATCCAAAATTGGACAATTCTCTGTGTACCTGATTCCATCACCTCTCCATCAAGTGGTGGACAACACATTTCATCATAGCTTCTCTGTAGGCAATTCGTGGAATTCATCAATGTTGTTAAATCTTTCAAAGGTATTTTTTGTACAAAATATTTGTCATTGTATAAAATGTTCTTGTTCTCACTTCACTCAGCTTCAGTTCACTCTCTCTAGGACTTATTTTTTAATTTTATTTTTAATTTATGGAATAAAACATATTTCCATAGCAGTGCAATAAAAAAGATGATTGCACATGGAATTGCAAATCTACTACTACCTTTCAAATGTACAATAAAATTATCATGTACATTTCTTTTTTAATGTCCCCCTTCCCTGCCCCCATCCTAGGGATGGCTAACATTAGACCCAAATAGGTATTATTCTATACATACTTCTATGTATCATTTCTTTCTCTGAATACAGATAGCATCTTTCTTCATCTGTACTTTATATTTAATTTAAGTATTTACAATATTCAAAATAATTTATTCACTCAAAGTCATTCTTAAAACAATATTGCTATTACTGTACACCATGTTCTCTTGGTTCTGCTCATCCCACACTTCACACCTTGTACAAGTCCTTCCAGGCATCTCCAAAATCGTTGAGCTCATCATTTCTTATAGCATGGTATTATCCCACACATCACAACTTGTTCAGCCATTCCTCAATTGATAGGCATCCCTAAATGTTCTAGTTCTTTGCCATCCCAAAGAGACTCGCTATAAACATTTTAGAAAATACAGGGTCGGGGATCCTAGGTGGCGCAGTGAATAGAGCACCGGCCCTGGAGTCAGGAAGACCTGAGTTCAAATGTAGCCTCAGACACTTGACACACTTAGTAGGTGTGTGACCTTGGGCAAGTCACTTAACCCCACTTGCCCTGTCTTCCCTTCTCCAAAAAAAAAAAAACAACCAAACATATAGGATCTTTTACTCTTCTCCAATTGTCTTTGGAAATATACCAAGTAGTGATATTGCTGAGTCAAAGAGTATAGGCAGTTTAATAACTCTTTGGGCATAATTCCAGATTACTCTCCTGAAAGGCTGGATAATTTCACAACTATACCAACAATGAATTAGTGTCTCAAGTTTGCCACATCCCCTCCAACTTTTGTTACTTTCCCTTTTTATCATTTTAGCCAATTTGATAGGTGAAAATGACAGATCAAGGTTGTTTTAATTTGCATTTCTCTAATCAATAATGATTTAGAGCATTTTTATGTGACTATAAATTGTTGTGATTTACTCATCAGAAAACTGCCAGTTTATATCCTTTGATGATTTATCAATTGGGGAATGACTCATATTCTTATAGATTTGACAAAGTTATGTAATATACATATATATAATACATTATATATATATATATATGTATTTGAGATATGAGACCTTTATGTGACTGTCTGTAATCCCTCCAATTTTCTGCTTTCCTTCTGATCTTGGCTATATTTGTTTTATTTGTACAAAACCTTTTTTAATTTCGTGTAATTGAAATTATCCATTTTACACCTGTCTTTACTCTCTATCCCTTATTCATAAATTGTTCACCTTTCCATAAATTTGATCAGTAATATGTTCCATGTTTTATTTTTCTTGTAAAATCTCTCTATATCTAGGACGTATATCCTTTAGACCTCATCTTGGTAAATGGTGTAAGACATTGGTCTAAGCCCTATTATTTTTACTCACTATTTTCCTTCTCACACTCTCTTTTCACCATATCCCTGTTACCTTATCTTTGCTCCTTACCTGTTATTCTTTATTTTACCCACCCCTCTAAAAGTCCCTCCCTTATCTATTTTTCATGTATTTTTAAAATTTTTTGTAGCAATTTATATAAAATCCCCCTTTAATTTAGTGTGACAACTTCCCATGATAAACTACTTAAAGGTCAGCTTTGGAATGGAATGGAATGAAATAACCAATGAAAAAGACATCACTGCTGATTTTTTTGAACCAATACATTCACCAGTTATGCTTAAAAAAAAAAGACATGTGCAAGGGATATTTTCTCAGTTTTGGCTTGTTGTAGGGTCTTTCCCAACTTCATGCAAATGCTGGAGCTGCATTTTGTCAAGTGTCTATCACGCTAGAGAATGGAAATACAGCTTCGCATGATTTGTAGCCCCTGGATCAAAGCCTCTAAAGTCTTGAAATCCCAAATTGTCATTGCTCCATCAATGCCAGTGGTGCAAAATTTGTGGCAATCTTGCTTGTCCACTTCATAAATAGATACTTGAGTGATACTGTTGTGGTGTAGCATATCTAGAGCAGTGTTGGGATCCTCAGTCATGGCTCTTTTACCCATGTTGTGGAAGCATTTCATGGCAGAGATGTTGTACTGGATGCTCTGTTTTAGAATGTCTAATTTGGAGATGAAATTCAAGGAGCCATGATCATCATAATTAAACAGCATTGAGCAGCAGTCATGTCCAGCAGCCACTATGCTATTCTCAGAGACAAATGACACACTCAGGAGTGGGAAGAACTCTGTTTTCAGCTGTGAAACCATCATGTTTTTGGAGGCATTGGCAACTGATACAGTACTATCATGGCTGACCCAAGAGAGGCAGTTCTCACTGGCAGAGAAACTAACTCCATGGACCCAACCACCACTTCTGGTACCACCAAGCTCTGACATCAGTTGACCAAAAGGCATCTTGGTACCCCATGGAGTACTAGATGGCTTTTCATCAACTTCTTTAATGTATCCAGAAAAACTCTGCATTTGAAGTCACAAGATCCCGTAGCCAGCAAAACATTGCTGGTGTGCCAGTTCAAACTAAGGACAGTAGAATGAATTGGCTTCCTTTATGTGTTTGCTTACCCACCAGTCATTTTCAGACTCAAGGTAGCACGCAGAAATCAGTTGAGCTCCACTATCTATGGCAAATTTCTCCAGAGGACACTATTCCACAAAGGTGGCTGCATGGTTAATCCTCAGGATCATCAGAGTTGGCTTCCAGATGCCATCTTTCTGACTCCAGACATAGGCATTATACTCTGCACCACAAGTTACAATTCAAATGCTCTTGGGAACCCAGTCAATACCTGTGATATACCCATTGTGTCCCTTCAGTTCATGGGCTTTCACCCATTGGTTCCAATTCTTGTAAATGTGGACTTCATGATTGTTAGGGCTAAGGGCAATCTGAGTATGGTCTCTGTTCCAAGCATGGCAGGTGATTGACTGTAGTAAAAATTGATGTGAGGACATTATTCTTAGTGTTTTCAAAAGGGAAAAAGCTGGAATGGGAAAGGGTGCAGAAGGGCCCCAGTGCAGGGCATTCACCCACTCTGGTCAGTTGAGGAGAATAAGCTCCAGCTGGAGGAAGCTCACTTATCTACTATTATCTCACCCATTTACCTAACCCTCCTAATCTTAGTCTATGCACCTTTCTAAAAGTCCCTCCCCCATGGTCTCCCCCAGTTTTATCACCTGTCTAGAAGTTCAGAAGACTTCTTTTAAAGGTATACATTGTTTCCTTTTCAACCCAGATGAGAGCAAGGTTCTAATATTGCCATCCCTCCATGCTCCTCCGTATTAATTCTTCCTTCTAGGACTTTTTGATGCAATTTCTATTGCCATTTTTTCAGGAGCAATAATATCACATTTTTCTTTTTATACCACATTTAGGGTCTAACTCAGATTCTCACATCACCTCTCCTCACTTTGCCACCCCTTTCCATGACTTCCTATATTCTTGCCTATGCTTCCCTTTCCTTCTTTGATTAGAACTTTTTTTTTTTAATTTGTAACTATTCCCTTCCTCTTAGGTTCCCACCAGCCTTGCTTGTTTGCCTGTTGAGAATGATGTATTTCTACACCAAATTGTTCATGTGTTTGTCCAATTCAAAAAAGAGTGAGGTTCCTCTATTTCCATTCCCCATTCCTTTCCTCTATTTTTGTATATTCTTTTTCTCATGAACACCAATTACAGGAAATGACAAGTTCTACAACCTTCTTCCTTTTTGTTTTCTATTTTTTTACAAATAATATTTTATTTATTCTGAATTTAAGAAATAAAACAAACATTTCTATAACATAGTAGAATAGAAAAAAATGATTGCACATGAAATTGAGATTTAATTTTATGACTTTTTTTACTATTTAAATTTTTGTGATATAGTATTGTTAGAAACACACTTGACACTGAGATTCAGGTATCAAGGACAATTTATTATGGAAGAATCCAAAGGAGGTGGGCTTACATTTTTAGCCAGAAGTGGCATCTGCTCTTCTTTAGGAAAATGGAGTGATAAGAACAGAAGTGAGAGGAACTTTTATTTGGTTAGTACAGCAAGTCCCTCCCTTCAGAGAAAAGATTGGTCCATTCCCTTCTGGGTTACACTGTTCTTGGTATGCCTGTTGTATGTCTCCCCTAAATATGTATAAGCATAAACCCCCCTCCCTCATCATACATCCCATGTTCTGTTAATGAGGCTCTAATTTTATGTGGGGTGGGGCCCGGCAGGTTATATGCATGAAGTTCATTAAGCATGCTCAGTTGCTAAACAGTTGCTAACTGGAAATTAATGAGGCTGGTTTGTGTTGGATCAACCTACATCCTGAACCTGTGTCTTTCCTAAAACCACTAGTTGCTTTCTGATTGGCTGGGCCCAACTGTCTCTGTTAATTTTCCACTCCCTTGTGTGCTCAAGGTTTCTAAGAAACTGAAAGTTAATTATACTGTGGAAACCCAACTTTGTTAAAATCTCTCACAGTATATATTTAGCATATCTCTCTTTTTACATCTATTTATAATTTCTCCTAGTGATTCCTCTTTCACCCTGTACTGGGTTAGTTAACATTTGGCTAGTGTGTGTGTGTGTGTGTGTGTGTAGGAACAATTTGCTAGCCCCTACATGACTCTGTAAGACCAATGACAACCAGCATACAGAGGGCTTCCAACACAAGTTCTTTGATCTGCTTTACTAAGGAAAGTAACTTTAAGAGATTAATAATCTCATTTTAATCAAACATACATATATAAACTCACTTCAGGAGGAAAAGCCAGCAACCTGAACTTCAGAGCAAATACAAACAAATTATAAACATACATTATAAACAGACCAAATATAAAACAACACCTGGGTTAGCAAAGCCAGGGGCAGTACGGCTTGCCCAGAGTCAAGCGCCACTCTTCCAGTGAGTGGGAACCCCAAAAGTCAAACATCAACCTTGGGTCTTATATACCAGTCTTAGGGCCTGGGGCACTTGATTACCTCCGTCCTGAAAAGCACTCATATATACACACACACTCATACATATACAATATATACTTATATACATAGATGCATACACACACATATATACATCTACCTATATACATAGATTTATACACACATATGTATATATACTTATACTCACACACACATATCGCATTACATAATATATAAGACTATACTCTCAGAAAAACCTAGAAAGACTTACATGAGCTGACGCAAAGTGAAATGTACCGTGTACAAAGTAACAGCAATATTGTAAGATGATTTAGCTATTCTCAGTAATACAATGATCCGAGAAAACTCTGAAAGATCGATGACAAAAAATGCGGTTTATCTCCTCACAAAGAACTGGTGGTGTCTGAATTCAGATTGAATCATACTTTTTTAACTTTATTTTTCTTTAGGTTTTTTTTGTATGTTTTCTTTTACAACATGACTAATATGGAAATGTATTCCATGAAAGCATATGTATAACCTATATTGAATCACTTGCCTTCTTAATGAGGGGCATTGGGGTGAGAGGAAGGGAGAGAATTTGGAACTCAAAGTTTTAAAAACAAATGTTGAATATTGTTTTTACATATAACTAGGGAAAAATAAAATACTAAATATATTTTAAAAGAGAGAAGACTATAACATAGGAACCCTAACTTCATTACTCTTTTGACTGAATTACAATGTCTTGCGGAAATAAGGACTTTATCAGAGATTGAAGAAAGTTGGGTCTTTATTGAGGTGTGTGTAACCTTCTTTACTGACAGTAAAGTCTAGTTCTTGCTGGGGATCATTGTGGGAGAGGAGAGATGAGGTCATCAGACCCTAGGAATTGTACAGAAAGAAAGTAAAGGCAAAAAAAAGTTACCACTACCACATTTTGGAATATTACTTTAAACAGGAATTCTGATTTAGAGACTGCATTTGGAGCCTGGGAACTTGAATGATAAAAAGTGTGGATGCAATACCTGGATTCCTCAGAACAAGCCAAGGTTACTAATTGAAATCCCCCAATAAGGTATTAGTTCTCTTTCCTCTGCCTGTAACACTCTCTTTAACAGCTGCACCTCTAGTCTGTTGGAGCCCAGGAAAGTTTCTGTCCTCTGAGTTTACTTGATGACGGCCATTGTTATTGTTGATTAGTAATTGCAGATGGGGAATTCTCAATCAGTAGGAATCCTTGATGACATTTTCATATGGGACAAAAGTTCACTCTTTCAGATACATCCCTTTTCCCCTTTGCAAATTAATGTCACTGTTCCTGCCCATGATATGATAATCACAGTTCTGGAGGTGGATGGGCTTATAACTAGGATCTGCCTGTACCATCACACATGCACACACGGAGGGACATGCTCTATTTGCTGCAGCCCTTTCCTCCATTCTAGAAGCAGAGAACAATCAGGTAAGTAACTTCCTATATCCCAGTTTTACATGTAGGGATTTAAAAATGATAATAATAAAAATTTTCCAGAGGACAATTAGAGAGTTAGAGGGTTGTTCAGGCCCTGTCTGCCTGGAAACAAGAAAGTGACCTTGAAAAGGTTGTGGAAGAACCCTTGGAATTTTTCCTTGGTGTCTTAGTGCATCCCCATCTTGAGATTCTCTCTCCTCCTCCATGACCTCCTCACCTCTCATAGGTGATTTTTTAACATCCCTTAACTATTGTCCTTAGCTTGAGAGCTCTGTTATTCAACACATGTTGTCAGGGGCATACTCTGAAACCCCACTCTCCTGACACGACTTTTCTGGACTTTTTGGCTTGTAAAAGATTGTAAAGTCTCTGTTCCTATCTTCTTTGCATTCTGACTATTATGTCTTTCCTGGCAGACTGAAGCTTTTGATTTTCTTCTAACCTCCATTCCCTGCTCCTCATCTCCCCTTCCTTCCTCTTCCTCTCTCCTTTTGTCTTTGAAGTTATCCCTCTCCTCTGAAATGCTCTGACATCCACTGCCTCTCATATTTATGCTTTGAGGAACCTGTAAGACCTTTGTCTCTCTCTTGCTGATGTTGTCCTTTTGTCTGTTGTTTTTTCCTACCTCTTGTGACATTTGAAAATGTTCAAGAGACAAAGTTTCTGGGCAATTTAATCATTTTATTAATAAAGCCAACAGATTACTAATAAAAGCATGGTTATTTGGCTGTTGCTCTTACACCAAAGACAACCATGGCTACAGATTCAGTTTATATACCCTTCCAAACAGTAGGTAGTCCACTAAACAACAATCATATCTAATTAGCTCGTGCTTGGAGGTAGGCTATTTAAAAATGAAGGGGTGATTATCTCTAAGATAAAGTGTCTCTATACCAGAACACCCATAACTTTAGGCTATTAATTCAAGGAATGTACACCCCACTCAGAGTAGAACACAATGGACTTCTCCACCTTAGATTAAATTTCTGTTAAGATTGGGTGGAGTCTGACCAAGATTGAGGAGATTTAGTGAAATCTCATTATCAGTGATGTCCTTCTGAAAACTGGATTTTAAAGGACTTTAGGAGAAGAGAGCTCCAAATTTCTCCCCAAATTATTGGTTATTATTATTTATCATTTCTCACTCCTTCAAGTTGATGGGGTGATGGGACCTGGACCCTTAAAAGAAAAAGACCATGTCTTTGAGAGCAACCTAGTGTGTATTTTCCCATACATTTCAGCAGTCCAGATCACTGGCAGCTTGCCTAAGGCATCTAGCCCATCTCATCTCACCTACATAATAATATATGCTTTTTGACTGACCTATAGGAAATTACAAGAAGTAAAATCAAAATCAAAAGCAATCTCTAGTAATACTGTCATGATGCAGTTCTTGTAATTAAAATAAAGCAAAATTTTAGAAATGATTTTAACATAAGAAAATCTCATTTATTATATCCCTTCTCTTTGGCTATTGCTATTGCTATTAGACTGTATGCTATGTAGAATGTTGCTTGTTGGATATGTAACCTTTCAAGAAAGGGCTATATATTGGGGCCAAATTTCTACCTAAAGAAAAACAAATTCTTGAATTGGACATTCACTTCCCAGTGAGTGGCGCAGATGGTATTTTTAAATAAATAATCTTGTCATTTCCTTTTTCAGCTAGTCTCTGAATGATTAATTTCTAGTTAACAGATCCACTGGGTGATAAGATTGCCCCTGCTTTCTCCTGGAACCAAGATTAACATTTCCCCAACAATTTAGGAATGAGATGACTGCTATTCCTCTGAGGCCACCTATGGATGAAAATGAAACCAGTACCTCAGAGGGGAACCATCTAGGTAAGGTTTCTTATCCCTGCCAGACTTCCCTGTTCAAGCCTTTTTGTCCTCTGGAGTAGTATTGTTTTCACTTTAAAATCTATTTGCTTGCGTGATTCCTCTGCAAATTTTGAAAATTAAAATGACATCAAAATGAATAAGAGAAATTATAGAAATCTTCCTGAGTGAGTTGATGAGTATGAATGATGATTTTTTTTTATTGGAAGAAAATCTTCCAGGTATCCTAGAGAAAATATGGGATAGATTTTCTTTTGGAACTTATTATTTTGCTCCTTTCAAGTGCCCTTGTCATGGCAGCTCCAGTCAACATCAAGGACAGACTCACTAGACTAATGTTAAGATGACCTTTTTAGAGGGAGACTCTGGGTTAGCCTGAGGAAAAACTAGGCCATGAGTAATCAATAGAGCAAGCCCACCCCTGGGAGCACGTTGGAATTAATGGTGAAACATTTTCTGGCCAGACTGGATGGATCAATCAGGATTATCTATAATTTTTTTATTTTTTGTTTCTGTTGTATGCAGTTTAGGAATACCATGGATGATTTCATTTGGCAATAGAAATATGTAGAGTCATTTGAATTGGGTAAATTGAGCTAGTTACAGGATTTTTTAAAATGATGATGGGCATCCAAAGGGATGGATTATTCATTTGTGGAGATCTTTTATTTGACTTAACTGTCTCCCTGTTCACTGTTATCTCTTTGTTTTTGCTTGTTTTCTGTTTATGGTTTGCTTCATTTTTTGCCTAAATGATCATATTTCTCCTGGGCATGGGAATTTAAGACCATAATAAGAGTTTTTTCTGCCATGAGTTTCTAGAGGGTTGTAAAAGAGATGACTGTGTTTTTTTTCTTATTTGTTTTTATTTCACCTAGATTAAATGCTGTCAGCAACTTCTGTTTGTATTGTGAATTGATAATTTTGACAGGCGTCCTTTACTAGTACTCTGATCATCCAAATGCAAAGGGTGAAAAGAATGAGAACTGTTCAGATGAAAGATTCAAAGATTTCTTTTTTTTTTTTGAGGTCTTTTTCTTAATTAATTAATTAATTTATTTATTTTTAATTTATTTTTGACATGTTTGGTTTTCAGCATTGATTTTCACAGGCGTTTGAATTACAAATTTTCTCCCCATTTCCTCCCCCCCCCCACTCCAAGATGGCGTACATTCTGG
>JAQQSZ010014723.1:0-11447 GCA_028646595.1 Phalanger gymnotis
CTTTCTCTGTTATTTATTGTTGAAATTTCAGCTTGAATTTTTGAAATATATTATTGCATTCCCTTTGTAATTTCTTGTGATGGCAGAATAGTATTATGTGATTTGAATTTTCCCCCTCATGTTTGAAGATTTTTCTCCTGGGTACCTAAAAAATTATTCTTTGTCATTGAAATTGTGAAATTTGAATACTATGTTTCTTAGAGTTGAGGTCACATTTAAAATATCATCAAAGGGATTTGAGTTAAGTTGGTATGCAATATCTAATTTAGCCACTAGGTGGTAACCTAGCTATTCTCTGCTGATCTATGTATAAGTAGCTCTGTCTCTTTTACAGGCTGCAAAATCCCTACTGGCCGGCCACTAGAGTGAATTCTAGTCTGCAAATGCTGGTTTTCTCTGTAATCCTCCTCCCTTCCTCCCTTCCCCCAAATATTTTAGCATACTTTTGCCCTTCAGTTTCAGAAGCCGTATTTTATTCCCTTAATGTACTGTCTTGATCTAAGAAATGAAATATAAAATCATTAATGCATATTTCTTAAATTTATAAAATTGGCTTCTACTTGTCCCATTCCATTAAAATTCTTAACACCTTCTCAATCCCTCCTACCTACTCCCAGACCTAGGTGATTGCCATGACATCTTTTCCTCCTCTTTCTAGGCTCCAGCAAGACATACTGATAGATTTTGTGTTCAGAGGATCATAGACTCTAATCCAACGAACACCTAAGAGGAATGGACAGAAGCTATCCAATAGATAGAATAACCTTACAATCCATGAAGCTTCTCTCTGATGTGACTACCTAGTATTGTGTGCTGGTGTATTTCTCCTGTTTTACTGGTATGTGTGTAGTCAACATTCCAACCTGGTCATTTAGGACAGCCAAGACACTTCATCCACAATTCTGTTTCTGTGGCATGTTAACAAAATGGAAGGAAAGAAATTACCCATGCAAAAGTTACAATGGCAATCAGACATTCACTCAGTACCCAAATAATGGGATTGAGAAAACTACTACTCTCTGTTTTCCAGGACTTTCTATGTCTTATCCAAATTTTGGAGTCCCGTTTTCACACTGCCACCATCCAAAAACAGAAGTGGGATACTGTTTCTACATGGATCAGTGAGTGTGGCTTTATGTCCCTATGTAGGGTTAAAGAACCATCAGATTTGAAGAGATTTCCAAGGTCACTGAGTTCTACCTATACCCTGCTCCAGCATCCCTGACAAGCAGTGATATATTTCTTTCCCCAGAGCACATTCCTATTCTCTGTCAGCAGCTCTACTATAGAGCTGCTCACACACAGTTCAGCGTAAAAGCCTTGAACTCTGATTTTTTGATTAAGTTCCTGCTTCTCAGAGATCAGTTTCCTCTAACTCATACCCCTCCTACCTCCATCCACCATTGTCAGATATAAGCCCTGCACATACCATTTGCACTAGGCCTTACTTACATCCTGCACAAGGTTGTCTCACAAGGGATAAATTATGCACTCAGCCTGAGAGCAGATTGATTGGTACACATACCCAGCCAATTCCTGTTTGAGATGACTGCTATGATATATACTTCTTCTCTTTCTTAGAACCTGCATCCTTTTTAATGGGTGATAACAAAATTTATTGTTTTATGTACCCATTCAGCTGCTCTGAAGAAAGAGGAGAGAAAATGTCCATCTCCCCTCATTGACCTAGGTATTATGTGTACATGATGGATGGGGGTTTAATATGGGGGAGCAGCCCAGGGGCACATAGCTTAGGGTAGTGGCTCCTTGGAGACTAACTTAGCACCATTGCAACAAACAATCAAGACTTCTCATAGATACTTCTTCCTCCACTAAGACTATAATAGACAGGGGCAACAAAGATGAGTACACTGTTTCTGGGTTGTGATAATATTCTGCTTATTTCCAATCTCCTTTATTTAGTGGCTTACAACAATTCTCCAGAGTGAAGAAAGCCAGGGCTGTACTAAATAAAGTCAGATTCCACTTCTAAACAAATGGGATTAGACTATGGGGCTACTGACATGCACATTAATAAACTTTTCTAGCTTTGTAATTTTTTCTTGCTCATTTAATCACTACAGAGACTTATAATTTGAGCATTAATTGGTTAGTCCATCCAACTAATACACTTAGGTTAGTCCTGTTACAAATATAATCCAAGGGCCAAGCTTCATCAATGATCATCAGTCAGTGTTAATTAGACCCATTAATAAGAAATAACTCCCAGCTAACATCCTAGCCTTAAAAGCATTCCTCATTTTTGTTCAGTCATGTCTGGCTCTTTGTGATCCCATTTGGAGTCTTCTTGGTAAAAATAATGTAGTGGTTTGCCATTTCCTTCCCCAGCTCATTTTTACAGATGAGGCTTAAGTGATTTGCTCAGGGTCACATAGCTGCTAAGTGTCTGAGGCCAGGTTTGAACTCATGAAGAAAAGTCTTCCTGACTTTAGGCCCAACTCTTTATCCACTGTGTCACCTACCTGTCCTAGAAGCAATCACAGTTAAGGAAGATTCGAGAATTAAAATTTACTCTTTCAGTATTATTCTGTCCCTGCCAAAGCCCTGACTTAAGAGGAAGCACATAAATTCACTCAGGGGGAATAGGGTAGGACACCAAACATCTAGATGAGCCTAGCTTTAGCCAGATGTCCCACAAGAGTATACTTGAAGTTTGACATTCAGTCTATGTGCACTGAAAGTAAATGTTCTAGTGAAGCGGATAAGTAGGGAAGAATTCCAGAGGTAACTAACAATAAGGAATTCTTCTTGCTGGTTCTTATGGTCCATTCGTGATTTGGTTGGATAGATGCAGAATGGCCCATGCCCTCAATTGATAAACAGTGCCACTACCAGCGTGGCCTCAATCTGCTAATACTGATTAGGCAATTAATGTTCACTGACATTGAGGAATGTAAATTACACATACATTCCTGCTTTCCCAGAGCTCTTAGTCTTCAAAAGACAGGACATCTTTGTGCATAGTCGTCAGTTTGGAGTAGTGGGTAGAAAGCTTACTATATATGGAAACAGAAAACCTTGGTTCACATCCTGATGCTGTTCTTCACTACCAGTATTTCCTTGGGGAAGTCACTTAACCTCTTTGGCTCTCAGATGCTTTATCAACAAAATAAAGGAATGAGGGTGGAGCCAAGATGGCAGAGTAAAGACCGTGATTCACCTGAGCTCTCCCAAATTTTTCCCCTCCAAACAACTTTAAAATAACACCTCAAAAAGAATTTGGAGCAGCAGAACCAACAAAAGGTCAGAATGAAACAATTTTCTAGCCTAAGACTACTTAGAAGGTTCGCAGGAAAGGTTTCACTGGGGTGTGAATTGACTACAGTTCAGTGTAGGCCAAGCCAGGGTAGGCAGCACCCAGCAAGCCAGGAGAAGGACTTGGGGTGACTGAATCAGTGGTGTTAGAAGCTGCCAAAGCTTTTAGTCCAAAGGCAGTAAGGGGGTGAAACAACTGGTCAGAAAGAGATTGTAGGGGGTATTTTTAAAAATAAATTTATTATTTATTTTATATGTTCTTTTCTTTTTAAATTTTGAGTTCAAAATTCATTTCTTACCTCCCACCTCTCCCTGATCCACTGAGAAGGCAAGTAAAATGATATCAATTAATTATATATGTAAAATCATTCAAAACAGTTTTCAATATTTGCTATATCACAAAAAGCAAAAAAAAAAAATAGAGTAAGAAAATTATACTTCAGTTTGAAGCCAGAGTTCATCAGTTCTCTCTCTAGAGATGGATAGCATTTTTTTCATTACGAGTCATTTGGAATTGTGTTGGACCACTATATTGATCTGAGTAGACAAATCTTTCACAGTTGATCATCATTACAACATTGCTGTTACTGTGCACAGTAATCTCTTAATTCTTCTCATTTCACTTTGCCTCAGTTTTTATAAGTCTTGCCATGTTTTTCCCCCTTGAAAAAACAACCCCTTATCATTTAGTTTTTTAATTTAGTCAAGTTTTCAACATTTAGATCCATAAGATTTTGAGTTCCAAATTTTCTTCCCAACTCTCCCCTCCCCCATTCCAATTCTGATTATCCTTTCCCCCCAATCTGCCCTCCCTTCAGCCCCTTCTATTATCCCCTTTACTTCTATTTTCCTGTAGGGCAAGATAGATTTCTATACCCCATTGCGTGTATATCTTATTTCCTAGTTGCATGTAAAAACAATATTTAACATTCATCTTAAAACTTTGAGTTCCACATTCTATCCTTTTCTTCCTTCCCACCCACCCTCACTGAGAAGGCAAACAATTTGATGTAGGTTATATATGAGTAGTCATGCAAAACACTTCCATAGCAGTCAAGTTCTGAAATACTAACTGTATTTGCCTCCATACTATCCTGCCCCCCAATTATTCTATTTTCTCCTTTGACCCTGTCCCTCCTCCAAAGTGTTTGCTTATGATTATCCCCTCCTCCCAATTTGCCCTCCATTCTATCGTACCCTCCTCTCTTATTCCCTTCCCCCCTGCTTTTCTGTTGGGTGAGATAGATTTCCATACCCAAATGAGTATGTATGTTATTCCCTCTATACTTTGCTGGCCCTGGGAGCAAGACTCTCCTGCATTTCCCTTATGTGGTTCTGGGTTGCAGTCTCAGGGTGGAGAAGAATACTAGCAAGAGCGAGGACCCTGGTCACAGGTCCAGGACAGAAAAGAGTGCTTGTGGCAGTTCAGAGCACAGTCTAGGAGAGCAGTGACCACATCTCTTGTTAGATCATATCACCTGGGAAGAGCTGAAAACTTAGAGCCCTCCAGAAAGACTTCTAAAAACAGCAGCATGAAAAACCTGAAGCTTGGGACAGTGCCCCTTTCATCCCAGGAGAAACATCCAAATTTAAATTAATGTTAAAAGTAGAGGAATAGGCTGGAAAATTAGCAAACAAGAAAAAAGAACCTGATTATAGAAAGTTACCATGGTGACAGGGAAGATCAAAACACAAACTCAGGAGAAGACTACAAAATTGAAACAGCTACATGCAAAATATCATAGAAAAATATGAATATAAGGAGAAGGATAAACAGAGGGGAAATAGAATAGAGGGAAATACATAGTATTCATAACTATGAATGTGAATAGGATGAACTCATCTCACAAAAAGCAAGCAGATAGCAGAGCACATTAAAAACCAGAATCCTACAATATATTGCTTACAAGAAACACATTTGAAGCAGAGACACACACAGAGTAAAGGTAAGGGCCTGGAACAGACTCTATTAAGCTTTAGCTGAAGTATTAAAAAAAAAAAACAAGCAAGGTTAACAATCAAGACCTTAGATAAAGCAAAAGCAAAATTGGATCTAATTAAAACAGAAGAAGAGATAATCCAAGAAGCTTCATCTTGCTAATAGGTACCATAGACAATGAAGTAATATCAATATTAACTATATATGCGCCAAATGGTGTTGAATCAGAATACTTAAAGGAAAAGTTAAATGAGTTACAGTAGGAAATAGAGAAACTGTATTAGTGGAAGAGTTCGACTTTCCCCTTTCAGAACTAAATAAGTATAACCAAAAATAAACAAGAAAGAAGCTAGAGAGATAAATAGAATTTTAGAAAAGTTAGATATGATAGATCTCTGGAAAAAAATTGAATGGGAATAGAAAAAAAAAAAACAAACTTGTTTTCCCACCTCAGTGGTACAGGGCACCTATGCAAAAATTGGCCATGTCTTAGGTTATTGAAATCCACAAAAGCAAATGCAGAAAAGCAGAAATACTAAATGCATCCTTTTCAGATCATAATGTAATAAAAGATACATTTAATAAAATGCCATGGAAAGTAGATTAAAAATTAATTGGAAACTAAATAATCTAATCCTAAAGAATGAGTGGGTCAAAGAACAAATCACAGAAATATAGTAACAATCAATAATTTCATTAAACAGAATGACAGAAATGAGACAACATACCAAAATGTATGGGACACAGCCAAAGCAGTACTTGGAGGAAAATTTATATTTTTAAATGCTTACATCAATAAAACAGAGAACAAGTAGATTAATGAATTGAGTATTTAGCAGCAACAACAATAAACCTAGAAAATATGACAAATTAAAACTCTCCAATTAAATAACAAATTGGAAAACCTGAAAGTCAAGGAGGGATTATTAAAATTGAAAGTAAGAAACCCATAAATAAAACTTTGAGCTGGTTTTATCAAAAAAAAAAACAATAAATACACCACTGATTAATTTGATTAAAAAAGAAGAAAAAAGAAAACTGAAATATCACTATCAACAATTAAAAGGGTGAATTCACTACCAATCAAGAACAAATTAAAGCAATTATTAGAGTTATTTTACTGAATTGTATGCCAATAAATCTGACAGTCTAATGAAATGAATATTTGCAAATATATACATATATGTATACATACATATATATGTTATATATATGAATTGTCCAGATTAACAGAAGACAAAATAGAATTCTTAAATATTCTCAATTTAGAAAAAAGGAAATTGAACAAGCCATTAATGGTTTCCCTAAGAAAAAGTCTTTAGGATCAAATCGATTCCAAAGGCAATTCCACCAAACATTTAAAGTACAATTAATTCTAGTACTATATAAACTATTTGAAAAAATAGGCAAAGAAATAATTACAAAATTCTTTTTATAACACAAATATGGTACTGATATCTATGCCAGGAATATCCAAAACAGAGAAAGAAAAATATAGACCAATTTCCCTAATCAATATAGATGCAAAAATTTTAAATAAAATACTAACGAGGATATTACAGCAATATATTACAAAGATCATACATTATGACAAGATGGGACTTATACCAGGAATGCAGGGATAGTTCAATATTAGGAAAATTATTAGCATAATTGACCATACCAATGACAAAACCAACAAAAATTAGATAATTATTTCAACATATGCAGAAAAGCTTTTGACAAAATGCAATGCTCACTTTTAATTAAAAAAAAAAGAAAACAACTAAGAAAGCATTGGACTAGAGCTTTCTTTAAAATGATAAGCAGTGTTTATCTAAAAACCATCGGCAAGCATTATATGTAATGGGAGTAAGCTAAAAGGCTTCCCAATAAGATCAGGAGTGAAATTAGGATGTCCAGTGTCACCAATATTATTCAATATTGTACTAAAAATACTATCTAGCAATAAGAGAAGAAAAAAAAGAAATTGAAGCAATTAGAATAGGCAATGAGGAAAAAAAATTATTCATTGCGGATGATATGATGATATACTTAAATGATCCAAGAGAATTAACAAAAATTTTTTGACTATTTTTGAATATTTGAATATTTGAAATAATTAATAACTTTAGAAAATTTATAGGATGTAGAATAAACCAACACAAATAATTAGCATTTCTATATATTACCAACCAAGTTATGTAGCAAGACATAGAAAGAAAAATTTCATTTAAAATAGCTGTAGATAACATAAAATACCTGCCAGGAGAAACCCAGGAACTATGTGAACACGATTGCAAAACACTTTTTATGCAAATAAAGTTAAATCTTAAAAACTGGAAAAATACTAATTGCTCATTGGTGGGATACATCAATATAATAAAAATGACAATTCTACCTAAATTAATTTACTTATTCAATGTTTTACCAATCAAACTACCAAAAAATCTCTTATGGAGCTAGAAAAAATCAAAATAAAATTCATCTAGAAGAATAAATGGTCAAGAATTATCAAGAGATATCAATATATCAAGAAATAGCAAGAGAATTAATGAAAAAAGTGAGGGAAGGTAGCTTAGCTATATCATTTCCCAAACTGTATTACAAAGCAATAATCATCAAAATAATATGACACCAGCTAAGAGAAAGAGTGGGTCCATGCTACACATTAGATACTGACCATAGTAATCTAGTATTTGATAAACCCCAAATCCAAGCTTTTTGGACAAGAACTCAATATGTGACAAAATTTTTTGTGAAAATTGGAAAATTTTGGCAAAAAGTAGGTATGGACCAATATCTAATGCTGTATTCCAAGATAAGGTCAAAAAAATGCATGATTTAGACATAAAGTGCATCATAAGCAAAATAAGGGAGCCTGGAGTAGTTTCTCTATCAGATATATGGACAAGAGAAGAATTTTTGACCCAACAAGAGATAAAGAGAATCACAGGATGTAAAATTAATAATTTTTATTACATTAAGTTTAAAAAAGATTTTGCACAAACAAAATCAATGCAGACAAGATTAGAAGGAAAGCAGAAAAATGAGAAAGTTTCTGTGATAAAGGCCTCATTTCTCAAATAAATAAAGAAGTGAGTCAAATTTATAAGAATACAAGTCTTTCCCCAACTGATAAATGATCAAAAGATATGAAAAGGCACTTTTCAGACAAAGAAATAAAAACTATCTTTGGTCATATAAAATGCTGTAAATCTCTATTAATTAGGGAAGTGCACTTTTTTCCATTTGGGGTTTTCATTTTTTAAAATTAATATTTTATTTTTCCCCAATTACATGTACAAACAATTTTAAAATTAAATTTCAAATTCTCTCTTTTTCTCTGCAACCCCTCATTGGGAATGCGAACAACGTGATATAGGTTATACATGTGTAGTCATACAAAATATGTTTCCATAATAGTCATGTAGTAAAAGAAAATATAACCCAAAATTAAAAAAAAAAACAAGAAAGATAAAAGTAAAAAAAAAGTACTCTTTGATTTGTATTCAGATTCCATTAGTTCTTTCTCTGGAGATGGATTTCATTTTTATCATAAGTGCTTCAAAATTTTCTTGGATCATTATATTGCTGAAAACAGCTAAGTCATTCGCTGTTGATCTTTTTACATTACTGTTGTTACTGTATACAATTTTCTCCTAGTGCTACCCATTTATTTCATTCTGCATCAGTTCATGTAAGTTTTTCCAGGTTTTTCTGAGAGAATCTAGCTCATCATTTCTTATAGCACAACAGTATTCCATCACAATCACATACTATGATTTGTCCAACCATTTCCCAATTGATGGACATTCCCTCAATTTCCAATTCTTGTTACAAGAAAAGAGCTGCTATAAATATTTTTGTACATATAGGTCTTTTTCATTTTTTCAAATCTCTTTTCTCATACAGACCTAGTTGTAGTATCACTGGCTCAAAGAATATGCCTGGCTTTATAGCCCTTTGGACATAGTTCCAAATTGCTCTACATAATGGTTAACTCAGTTCACAACTCCACCACCACCATTGTATTAGTGTCTCAATTTCCCCCCATCCTCTCCAACATTTGTCATTTTCCTTGTCCATCCGATTAGCCAGTCTAATAGGTATGAGTTAGTACCTCAGATTGTTTTAGCTTGAATTTCTCCAATCAATAGTGATTTAGAGCATTTTCTTGTATGGCTATAGAGAGCTTTGATAACTTCATCTGAAAACTGACAGTTCATATTTTATCAAGTAGGCAATGGCTCTTATTCCAGTAAGATTTCTCTATGTATTTGAGAGATGAGACTTTATCAGAGAAACTTGCTTCAAAACTTTTTTTTTCACAGTTATGATTGCTAACTGTATTTCCCTCCGTCCTATTCCACCATTTATTCTATTTTCTCTCTCTCCTTTAACCCTGTCCCTCCTTAAAAGTGTTTTACTTTTGACTACCAGCTTCTCCAATATGCTCTCCCTTCTATGAGCACCCTTCCCTTATCCCCTTCCCCTCCTACATTCTTGTAGGGTAAGATAGATTTCTATAACCAGTTGAGTATATATGTTATTTCCTATATGAGCCAATTCTGATGACAGTAATGTTCCAGCTTTTCCCACCACCTCCCCCATGTTCCCCTCCACTGTAAAAGCTCTTTTGTGCTTCCTTTATGTCAGATAATTTACCTCATTCTACCTCTCACTTTCCTTTTCTCCCAGTGCATTTCTCTTTTTCAACCCTTAATTTTATCTTTAAAGATGTCATCCCATCATATTAGACTCATATCTGTGAGTTCTGCATTTCTATCTATCTATCTATCTATCTATCTATCTATCTATCTATCTATCTATCTATCTATCTATCTATCTATCTATTCCTTCTAACTGTCCTAATAATGAGAAAGTTCTTGTTAGTTTCAAGTATCATTTTCTCATGGAGGAATGTAAACAGTTTAATCTTATTAAGTACCTTATGATTTCCTTTTCTTGTTTAGCTTTTTGAGCTACTTTTGAACACTGTATTTGAAAGTCAATTTTTCTATTCAGCTCTGGTCTTTTCATCAGGAATTCTTGAAGGTCCTCAATTTCATTGAATGTCTGTTTTTTCCTCCGAAGGATTCTACTGAGTTTGCTGGGTAGGTGATTCTTGGTTGTAATCCTAGCTCCTTTACCTTCCAGTATATCATGTTCCAAACCCTCCAATTCTTTAAGGTAGAAGTTGCTACATCTTGTATCATCCTGACTGAGGCTCCATTACACTTGAACATTTTTAACGACTACTTGAAATATTTTCTCTTGACCTGAGAGTTCTGGAATTTGGCTATAATATTCCAGGGACTTATCGTTTTGGGATCTCTTTCAGGAGGTTATCAGTGGGTTTTTTTCAATGTTAATTTTACCCTGTGGTTCTAGAATATCAGGGCAGTTATCCTTGATAATTTCTTAAAAGATAATGTCTACATTCTTTTGTGATCATAGCTTTCAGGTAATCCAATAATTTTAAAAATATCTCTGCTGGATCTATTTTTCAAGTCAGTTGTTTTTCTAATGATGTATTTCATACGTTCTATTTTTTCATTCTTTTTGGTTTTGTTTTATTGGTTTTTGATGTCTCATAGAGTCATTAGATTCCACTTGTTCTATTCAGAATTTTTAAAATATTTTATTGTTCATTTAATATTTTTAGTTTTCAACATTGATTTCCACAAGATTTTGAATTACAAATATTCTCCCCATTTCTATCCTCACCCTCCCACTCCAAGATGGCATATATTCTGTTTGTCCCATTCCCCAGTTAGCCCTCCCTTCTGTCACCCAACTCCACCCCATCCCCTTTTCCCTCACTTTCTTGTAGGGCAAGATAGATTTCTATGCCATTGCCTATGTATCTTATTTCCCACTTGTTTGCAAAAACAACTTCTTTTCTGAACATCTGCTTTTAAAATTTTGAGTCCTAAATTCTCTCTTCTCTTCCCTCACCACCCACCCTCCCTAAGAAGGCAAGCAATTCAACATAGATCCCACGTGTATCATTATGCAAAACCCTTCCACAGTACTCATGTTGTGAAAGAATAACTAAAATTTGTTCCCTCTTATCCTGTCCCCTTTATTCAATTTTCTCCCTTGACCCTGTCCCTTTTTGAAAGTGTTTGCTTTTGATTACATTCTCCCCCATCTGCTCTCCCTTCTGTTGTTCCCCCCTTTTTATCCCCTTCCTCCTTCTTTCCTGTGGGGTGAGATACACAATTGAGTGTGTATATTATTCCCTCCT
>JAQQSZ010014724.1:0-11447 GCA_028646595.1 Phalanger gymnotis
TATCTTGATTTCTCATCAAGTCACTAGCTTCCACTTGCTCCAATCTAATTTTTAAGGTAATATTTTCTTTGGTGGTCTTTTGGACCTCCTACTTCTGCCTTTCAAGGCATTCTTCTCCTCATTGGCTTTTTGGAGCTCTTTGGCATTTGAGTTAGTCTATTTTTTAAGGTGTTATTTTCTTCATTATTTTTTTAGGGTCTCCTTTAGCAAGTCATTGACTTGTTTTTCATGGTTTTCTTGCATCACTCTCGTTTTTCTTCCCAATTTTTCCTCCACTTACTCTTACTTGCTTTTCCAAATCCTTTTTGAGCTCTTCCACTGCCTGAGACCTTTTCATGTTTTTCTTGGAGGCTTTTTATGTAGGCTCTTTGACTTTGTTGACTTCTTCTGGCTGTATGTTTTGGTTTTCCTTGTCAAAAAAAGATTCCAAAGTTCGAGTCTGGATCTGAGTCCATTTTCGCTGCCCGGCTGTCTTCCCAGCCAACTTACTTGACCCTTGAGTTTTTGCGGTTGTATGACTGCTTGTACTTTGTCCCAAGCTTAAGGGGCTGCACAGTTGTTTTCAGAGGAATTTCTACACAGCAAGCTCTGCCACAACAGCGCTACTCCTTCCCCAAGAACCACCAACTGTGACCAGACTCAGATCTAAGCAGGCTCTGCACTCTTGCTCAGATCTGCCACTTAATTCCTCCCACCAGGTGAGCATGGGGCCAGAAGCAACTGCAGATGTAGCTCTGTAACTGGCCTCAGAGGTGCATCACCTCCACTGCCCCTGGGGTGGTGGCTCACCAAGAACTCATTTCACTCTGTCCCAGCAGCTTTTCCCACTAATCATCACGGTTGTCTTTGGTGTCTGTGGGTTGAGAAGTCTGGTAACTGCCACAGCTCACTGATTCAGAGTGCTAGGGCCTGTTCTGTCTGGCTTTTGGTCTGGCTGGCCCTGGCGCAGCTCACACTGGGCTCTGCTCCACTCTGCTCCCAGTTCTGTGTGATAGACCTTACCTCACTACCATCCAGGCTGTGCTGGGCTGGAGCCCTGCTTCCCTCTGGTATTTCATAGGTTCTGCAGTTTTAGAATTTGTTCAGAGCCATTTTTATAGGTGTTTGGAGGGACCTGGTGGGGAGCTCATGCAGGTCCCTGATTTCCAGCCACCATCTTGGCTCTGTCACATTCCACCACTCTGTTTCTTAGCCAGTACCAAATAGTTTTGATTATTGTCACTTTATATAATGTAGTTTTAGATCAGGTACAGCTAGGCCACCTATCTTTGCATTTCTTTTCATTAATTCCCTTGTTATTCTGGACTTATTGTTATTGCAGATGAATTTTATTATTATTTTTTCTAAATCTATAAAATCATTTTTTGGTAGTGTACTTGGTTTGGCACTGAATAATTCAATTAATGAAGTTGAGTTGTCATTTTTATTGTATTAGTTTGGCCTACATACAAACTACTGATATTTTTCAAATTATTTTTTTCTAACTTTATTCATGTGAAAAATATTTTATAATTGTGTGCATAGAATTTGTAGAATTTTCTTGACAGGTAGCTCCCAAATATTTTACATTGGGTACAGTTATTTTAAATGGAATGTCTCTTTCTATCTTGTGCTACTGGGCTTTGTTAGTAATATATCGAAATGCTGATGATTTACGTGGGTTTATTTTATATCCTGCAACTTTGCTAAAGTTGTTAATTATTTCAAGTATTTTCATTTGATTCTCTAGGGTTTTTCTCTTTTTTTATCAAAGAAGAAAGATTTATTGGAGTACTGGAAAGAATACTGGTCTTGAACTCAGATCTAAGTTAGAGGTCTGGCTTTGACATTGATTAGCTGTTGACCCTGGGCAAGCCACAACCTCTGAGTCTTAGTTTCTTAATATGCACAACAAAATAATACATTATCTACTTACCTAACAGGTCTATTGTATGGAAATTCCTTGTAAGTCTTTAAGCAATATATAAATGTAAGTGAGTGCTTTTTCCTTTTTGGAGTGGGAGATACGAAGAGGACAGAGACCCGTGATTTCATTGTCACAGGACACTTCGGATCTAGTTATTCCCTCTCCAGTGCAGATTACCACTGAGTTGAAAACAGGTTGCCAAAGAGTCATTATTTTGGTGTGCTTTCTTGTGGTCATATTTTCTGTCCTTCTCTAGTCCCCTGGGGCAGGAGAATCGAGATAAGCTAGGACAGAAAATAACATTCCTGATATCCCCCCAAGTAGGTGGTATTATCAATAATAGTGCTCATTAGGGTAGATTCTCTGCTTCATATAGAAGAGGGAGTATAGCTAAGGAGAATTTCCCTCTATGATTAAGCTTATCTTATCAGTGAATGGACAGAGAATTCCTCCCTATCAGAGGGCAATCTAAAGGACTCCCAGAAGAGGAGTTTTGCTATTCCTTGTAGAGGGGTTCTGGAAATCTAAGAGGAGAGAGTAAAGTATACATATGAGTGGAAAGGAGGGGAGAAGGAAGGACTGCTGCTCATGGCCCCACAATCAGAGATATCCCTACCTTTAACCCCATTGCACTCCTAACCAGGGTTCAGCTTAGGTGTCCTCTCATAAAGGTACTGTACCAATTATTGGAGAGTTTAGGATAACAATGCAAAAAACCTTGGCTTCCCTCAAGCTCCAGGCTTGTCAACCTAGGTAGAATCTGTGGAGAGACTTCACGTGGCTCATAAACTTGGATGTGAAAAAAATGACACCTTTATTTCAATGCAATTGATTTCCTTTGGAATCTTCTGTATTTTATTTTATGATTTAAGGACATAATTATAACAACAGTTCACAGGTTTCATCAGACTGCCAAAGGAACCCATGATGCCAAAAAGGGTCAAGAACCTCTGGTTTAGTTTCTATCTTTACTTTCCTCTCTTGTGAGAGGAGGGGGGAAGGACTCTTTCTATTGAACAGATGAACCTAGAGAGGTATAGTGACTTGAATGTGGCCATACACCACTTTGGCATAGAGAGAGAGCCAGGGGAGAGACTCCAGCTGCCCAAAGGCAGTTCTATGGAAGGTTTGTTGAAGGGAAGGCCTTGTGAAGTGGACTATGAGATGGTTCACTTTTTCAGGATCATCTCTGAGGCTCCCTTGCTGTACCTTTGAAAAGTCCCGCCTAGGTTCTGGATAACTGTGCTCATTGATTTGCATGCTGAATTGAAAGCGTAGACTTTGTAGAATTTCTCCTCTGGCGCCTCATTCCTTATTGCCTGATAGTTGGGTTTCAGGTCTTTGATGAAGCCCAGTAATCCACACTCTGTCTTGTTATTCACCTGGGGAGGGAGCCCTCCTTCCATCTCTGGAGGCTAAAAAAGAAATAACATGGAGGCTAAATGAGAAGCCTCAAACCAAAGGGGCCAAAGAAGGAGGGGAAAAAGGCACTTAAAGTCATGGAATGATTGTGACTTTCCTAGCAGACCTAGCAGCAGATGCTGGTCACTTCCCAACTATGTAACATTTTACCTGTATAACATACTACCCTGTTTCAAGGGCAGTGAGGAATGGGGAGGAGAAGTAGCCTGAGCCCTTAGATGTATTGTCTTATCTGCTCTATAAAAGGTCATACCCCTTCTTATTCTTTGAGTAAAGGTGAGTATCTACTAGTGAGACCCTGCTATAAGCACAAATATCTCTTCCCTAGAAGGTTGCTTCTGCTTGGGAATTGAGAGGTACCTAAAGGGCCCATGACTCCCCTTATACATCCATATTTCCTAGTCTCATCCCATAAATCTTCACATGCTATACTCAAGGGTGATATATTGTAGTGCAATGGAAAGAATGCTGGATTAAAAATCAGAAGACCTGTGTTTGAATTCCAGTTCTGTTACTTACTAGAAATATGACTTCAGGCAAGCCACTTAACCTTTTCCTCATTTGCCCAGGGATTTAGATTCCCTTCTCTTATACATTCAAAGACCTAGAGTCAGAGGAGAGCATACCAAGATCTTGGATGCCTAGGCATTGTTGATGGAGATGCCATTCACAATGAGTTCAAGGGTATTGGGAGCAATGACATTTGGGCTGGGGATCTCCTTGAAGTAAGTGTGCCTTATGAAGGCCTATACCCCTGTCATGCATCAGTGTGCCTGTCTTGTCTGAACAGATGGCCATCACATTCCCCATAGCTTCACAGGCATTGAGGTGATGCATGATGTTATTATCCTTCATCATTTTCTGCCAAAAGAAGAGAATGTAAAAATTGGCAGAACTTCTCTAAGTACAGAAATTAGGAGACAAATGACTTCCAGTTCAAACCCTATCTTTTTTTCTCCCACTCACTAACCTCTTCCTCTGAATAAAAAAGTTTAAGATGAATTCTGTGGGTTCTATTAGAAATCAGTCTTTTGGGAACATTGAAATGATGACCAAATGGGATAGGGATCCAAATCATGGATGCTGTATTTCATCAAATGTTCTGAGGAAAAGTGAGGTAGGCATGTTCTATATCCTGAGGGAACATGACCCATCCCCTGAGCTGATCCATGCTGTTAGAATCTTCCCTTCCCCTCAGATGTTCTCCAGGAAAGAAGTATGAAGACCTTACTTCACCTTGACAGAATAGGCCAGTGAAATGGTGACAGCCAAAGGCAACCCTGCTGGTACAGACCCCAAGTAAAGCACAATGGTCACAATGATGAAGAGTTTGACAAAGTACTGGATATAGATGGGAATGTATTCTACATTTCAACTTAGACCTTGCCCCCCAAATATGTTGATCACGAAGGATAGTACCAAGATGAGAACTATGAGAGTAGACATGAAAAGATTTCTCTAGGGAATAGAAGCAACATTAGATTGGAATCAGAGAATGCTACTGGGAATAGAGGGACCCTGAACTTGGAGATTAAAACTTTCTTCTCTAGAAAATTGCCTAAAACTCATTCCATCCCCTTTGTAATGTAGTGATCTATTCCTAGCCCTTCCCTCTATATAATGCTCTATGACAGCTGTTTTCCCTATTTCTGTTCATTACAGGTGGCTCATTCATTAGAATAAGTTCCTAGAGTGCAAAGACTAGTAGCCAGCATAGTGCTCTGAATGCTGCACATGTTTTGTTAATAATTGCTGAATAAGGAGAGCCTAATTCCTCACTCATAGCTATGTCCCTTAATTCAGGATTTAAGTTTATGGGTATTCATCACAAACCTAACTTGCCTAGATAGAGCTAATCTAACTTTATGTCCCCAAACAGGTCAATAGCTAACTATTGCTTACATAGCCCTAGCTCTCCCCCAATAAGGATCAGGGATTGAAGAGTAAAATCTAAAATGGAATTAGTGGTAAATGAAATTTTAAGCAGGGATTTTAAATAGGCCAGGAAGAACTTTCTTAGAAAAAGGTGGCTATTTTTTACATGCTAATTTATCCTTTAACTAAATGATTCCATGACAAGGGTAAATGGTATCAGTAAGGCAGAGAGTGAACGCTAAAGCTCAGGTACAGAAAAAAGGGATGTGGGTTGGTAAAACAAAAGCCCTTGAAAGTATCTGTTTACCATTATATACTTATGTTAAGTCATGAGGAACAATGAAATCTGTATCCCCAGCACCTAGTATAGTGTCCTGCACAGATAAGGCCTTTAATAAAAGCTGAGATGGGAAACAGACTATAAATTATTATGCAGTTATGTTAAGTTCAAACCAGCAATTTTAGTTCAACAAGCATTCATTTAATAGATGCCTAATTGGGTAATGAGCATACAAAAATAAAAGTGAGATGCATTTTCTTGTAAAGAAGAAGGGTGTTGTTGTTGTTCAGTCACATTCAATTCTTCATGAACCCATTTAGGATTTTCTTGGCAAAGATACTGGAGTAGTTTACCATTTCCTTCTCCAATTCATTTTACAGATAAGAAAACCGAGGCAAACAGAGACTTGCCCAAGGTCACACAGCTAGTAAGTTTCTGGAACTGGATTTGAACTTAGGAAGATGAGACTTCCTGACTTCAGGTCCAGCACTTCTATGCACTGCACCACTTAGTTGTCCCTCCCAAAACAGAGAAGGATAGTTAGCTACTATGTTGAAGACACAGTCATGATGACAGAATCAAGACCCTAAAAGGTATACAGATTAGAGTGACACTGTGAATTTAAGAAGTTCAAATGTAATCAGAATAAACATAAATAGTAATACATCTCAGATTAAGAAAAAAAAGCCAGGTCAGTGAGGTTATTTAAAATCATGCTATATAATGATCAGCAGCAGGAATAAGAATGTTTAGCATGTATAAAAAAAGACTGATAGGGAGAAGAACATATCACTTGTCCAAAGATATATGGACAGTTTAAATTTGTTCTATTTGACACTAGAATATGAAACTAGTAGCCAAGGGCAGAAACTAGAGGGAAGCAGATTTTGGCTCAATATAGAGGAACAACTTTTTAACAACCAGGGCTCTATAAAAGTGGAATGAGCTACTTTGGGAGGTGATGAGTTCCCTATTACAATGGGATCCTGAACTGGCAGCTGGATGATCATTTGTTGAGGATGATATAGTTGGGATTTTGCTGAAGTACAGGTTGGACTAGATGTTTAAGATCAATCAATCAACAAACATTTGTTAAATTGGTGTTAGGAGGACCTGAGTTCAAATCTAACTTACCTGTGTGACCCTGGGGCAAGTCACTAAACATCTTGGTTTCTTAGTTTCCTTATCTGTAAAAATGGGGATAATATTACTATCTCTCATAGTTGTTATGAGAATCAAATGATATATTTTAAAAGCACTTTGTAATCCTTACAATATTATGTAACAGCTAGATATTATTACTATTACCAGCAACAATAATAATAAATATAAGATAATTTTCAGAAGGAGGCATTAGTAACTAGGAGAACAGGAAAGATGTCATGTGGAAGGGGATATCTCTGAACTAAGGCTTAGTAGAAATTAGGGATTCTAAGAGGTGGAGATGAGGAGGGAGTGCTTTCCAAGCATATGGAACAATCAGTGCCAAGGCAGAGAGAGAAATTTCTTCCATCTCTTCAGTTTTGTTGACCCTTTGACTAGGCTACAGTGGCTGAGGTTGAGAAAGGATTATGGTCAGAGAAGGAAGAAGAGAAACAAAGAAGGGAGAGAAGGAAGGAAAGAAGTATTTATTGAATGCCTACTCTGTGCCAGGCACTGTGCTAACTGCTTTACAAATATTATTTCATTTTATCCTTATAACAATTCTGGGAGATACGTGCTATTATTATCCACATTTGACAGTCGAGGAAACTGAGGCGGACAAAGATTAAATGCCTTGCCTAGGATCACTCAACTACTAAGTGTCTGAGCCTAGATTTGGACTACCCACTACACTGCCTAACCTCCCTTTAGGCAGAGAGAAAAGTGGGAGGAAGGAACCATGATGGCAAAGTAAAGGAAAAGAATTACCTGAGCTCTACCCAAAACTCTTCCAAATACCTTTAAAAAATGATGCTAAATAAGTTCTAGAGCAGCAAAACCCATAAAAAGACAAAGTGAAACAAATTTCCAGCCCAAGACAACTTGGAAGGTCAGCAGGAGATGTGTGTTGCATGAGGGTGAGAGAGGACCACAGTCTAGTGCAGGCCACACTAGGACAGACTGGGCCCAGGCAAACCTGGAGCAGGCTTTGGCAGTGATTGAATTAGCAATGGCAGTGGCAGCAGCTGCTTCTGTAGCTCTCAGCCCACCGATGGCAAGGGGGTTGAATCACTGATCAGAAGGTGATTATAAGCATCTTTTTGCTAGCACTGAGGCAGGACTGAGTTGCTTTCCCCCTACTCACATCCAGGTCATGTTCCTGGGTGGAAGTCCCAGGGAGAGTAGGAGCACTAGCATAGTAGATCTTGCAGCCATGGTAGAGAGGGAACTTTCCTCACAGTTCCAGGGCAGAAAAGAGTGCTTGTGGTTACTCAGATCACACTACCTTGGAAGAACTGAAAACTTACAGGTCCCTGGAAGTATCTCTGAAAACATCTGCACAAAACTCTTGATGCATGGGACAGCACACCCTCCACCCTGGAAGCAGAGCCCTATTTTAACAAAGAATGAAAAGTCAAATAATAGGCTGGAAAAATGAGCAAACAATGGAAAAAAAAAACTCTGACTACTGAAAGTTATTATGGTGACAAGCAAGATCAAAACACACTGAGAAGAAGACAACAAAGTCAAAGCTCCTACATTGAAAGCCTTCAAAAAATAGGAATTGGTCTCAGGCCATGGAAGAATTCCAAAAGGACTTTGAAAATCAAGTAAGAGGAGTAGAAGAAAAATTGGGAAGAAAAATGAGAATGATGCAAGAAAATCATGAAAAATAAGTTAATAGCTTGGTAAAGAAGACGCAAAAAATACTGAAGAAAATAACACCTTAAAAAACAGAGTAGGCCAAGTGATAAAAGAGGTCTAAAAAGCCAATGAGGAGAAGAAAGCCTTAAAAAGCAGAACTGACCAAATGGAAAAGAAGGTCCAAAAGCTCAATTAAGAAAATAATTGCTTAACAATTGGAATGGAGCAAATGGAAGGTAATTAAGAAGCAAAACAAACAAAAACAAAAAAACCACAAAAACCCCAAAAAATGAAAATCTAGAAGATAATGTGAAATACCTCACAACAACCAACCTGGGGCAGCTAGGTGGCGTAGTGAGTAGAGCACCGGCTCTGGAGTCAGAAGGACCTGAGTTCAATTCTGGCCTTAGACTCTTGACGCAAATACTGTGTGACTTTGGGCAGGTCACTTAACCCCAGTCGCCTTCCCCCCCCCCGCCCAAAAAAAAAAAAAACAAACAACTGACCTGGAAAGCAGATACAGGAGAGAGAATTTAAAATTATTGAACTACCTGAAAGCAATGATCAAAAAAAGAGCCTAGAAATCATCTTTCAAGAACTTATCAAGGAAAACTGCCCTGATATTCAAGAACAAGAGGGTAGGATAGGAATTGAAAGAATCCACCAGTCAACTCCTGAAAGAGATCTCAAAATAAAAACTGCCAGGAATATTATAGCCAAATTCCAGAGTTCCTAGGTCAAGGAGAAAATATTTCAAGCAGCCATAAAGAAATAATTCATGTATGGTGGAACCACAGTTAGGATAACACAAGATTCAGCAGCTCCTATACTAAAGGATGAGAGGGAATATAATATTCTAGAGGGCAAAGGAACTAGGATTACAACCAAGAATCACCTATCCAGCAAAATTGAGTATAATCCCTCAGGGGGAAAAATGGATATTCAATGAGATAGAGGACTTTCAAGCATTCTTTTTTTTAATTAAAATTTTGTATTTATAGTTTACAACACTCAGTTCCACATGATTTTGAGTTCCAGATTTCATCTCCCCCCCCACACCCTCTCCCTCCCCAAGACAGCATGGAATCCGATATATCTTCTGCATATATAACTTCACATTAAACTTATTCACGCAATAGTCAAATTGTAAAGAAGAATTATGACCAATGGAATGAATCATGAGAAAGAAGAAACAGAACAAAAAAACCCACAAAAACAAAAGAAAAAAAAACAAAAAAAAAAAAGGAGAGCAAATATTTTGCTTCAATCTGCGTTCAGACTCCATAGTTCTTTCTCTGGACATAGATAGCTCTGTCCATCATGAGTCCTTTGGAGTTGTCTTTAAACCTTGTATTGCTGAGAAGAGCCAAGTCTATCAAGGTTAGTCATCACAGAATCAATATATCTGTGGTTGTGTATAATGTTCTCCTCATTCTGTTCTGCTCACTCAGCATTATATCATTAGGTTTTTCCAGGTTATTATGAAGTCTGTATCTTCCCCATTTCTTATAGCGCAAGAGTATTCCATTACCTTCATATACCATGAATTGTTCAATCATTCCCCAGATGATGGGTATCCCCTTGATTTCCAATTCTTTGCTACTACAAAAAGAGCCACTATCAATATTTTTGTAAGTATGCGTCCTTTTCCCACTTCTGTGATCTCTTTGGGATACAACCCTAGAAGTGGCATTGCTGGGTCAAAGGGTGTGCACATTTTTATAACTCTTTGGACATAGTTCCAAATTGTTCTCCAGAATGGTTGGATCAGTTCAGAACTCCACCAACAAGGTAACAATGTTTCATTTTTCCCACATCCTTTCCAGCATTTATCATTTTCCTGTTTTGTCATTTGAGCCAATCTGACAGGAGAGATGTGGTACCTAAGAGTTGTTCTGAGCTCTTGTAACCAGGGACTCCAAATCTGGGATTTTTTCTTGCCCAATAATTACCCTCCTATGACCTTCAGCAACTCAGGGAAACAAAGGGGAGGGGAATTAGACATGCAGCACAGCTATATCAGTCCTCTGCCATCCCAAGACCGGAGTGTGCTATTGACAATCACCTACCTGATAGCTTTTCTTTCAATGAATACGGGAAATTGAGTGCTTTCCCTGCATATCTGGAAAGCAGTGCATCAATGTCCTCCATGGTAAAGCCAATTTCTTGCCCAGACAGCAGGTTGTGAAAGGTTTGCACAGTCACAGTAACCCAGTGCACTTTCATGTTCATCAGCAGCTGCCCCAACATGAGTAAGGGTCTGGGAGACAAGTGGAAGTAGCTGGCCTGGTGTGGCTCAGGCAAAGTCAGCAGAACTTGTGTGGGAGTTTCATCACAGGAAGGATGGTAATATGGGAACTTTAGGGTGATACTGAAGGCCTGTGGAGTGCAATCTAACCCATAAGAACAACCAATTGCTTTCTCTTGGGAGAAGAAAGCGCCAATTCTGATCTCTAATTCTACAGCCCAATTTCTCCAGACCCAAGAAGGAAGGATTCTGCTGAAATGGTGACCCAACACCTGTCTCAGCCATTCTAGTGCCTGGAGGAGCTCAGCCGCGTTAGACTTACTAGACTTCTCAACCCACAGACACCAAAGACAACAGAGAAGGTTAGTGGGAAAAGCTGCTGTGGACAGAGTGAAAGAAGGAGTTTGCGGTTCAGCCACAGCCCTGGGGGGCAGCGAAGGTGGGCAGCTACAGAACTACAGCTGCAGTTGCTTCCTGCCCCAGGCCCACCTGGTGGGAGGAATTAAGTGGTGTATCAGAGAGACTGCTGAAGATCTAAGTCCAGTCCAGGTTGGGGGTTCTTGGGGAAGGAGGAGTGCTGGTGTGGCAGAGCTTGCACATCCCCCCAAGCTTGGAACATAGAATTCTTTACTCTACAGTCATACCCTGCTGAAAAATTCAAGGGTCAAGTAAGTTGGCTGGAAACGTGGCCAGGCGGCGAAAATGCACCCAGATTCAGCCTCAGACTTTGGAATCCTTCTTTGGTGACAAAGAAGACCAAAACTTACAGCCAGAAGAAGTCAACAAAGTCAAAGAGCCTACAACAAAAGCCTCCAAGAAAAACATGAACTGGTCTCAGGCCATGGAAGAGCTCAAAAAGGATTTGGAAAAGCAAGTTAGAGAAATAGAGGAAAAATTGAGAAGAGAAATGAGAAGGATCTGAGAAAACC
>JAQQSZ010014725.1:0-11447 GCA_028646595.1 Phalanger gymnotis
TTCACATTACCTTTTGAGGTATCAGATGTGGATATAGTGTCATTGTTATCCTCTTCCAAATTGGTATTTTGATCCTGTCTGTCTCCATAAAAAGAATCAATGGTCCTTGGTTTTCTTGTGTTCTTCATGTTGGTTAACCTTTTCCTTATGCAGATGACTCTCAAACATATCTCCAGTCCTGACCTGTCTTCTAAACCTAACATCACTGACTGCATATAGGACATCTCCACTTGGATTATACTAACTACTCAGTTCCTCAATCTACTCTATCCTGATAGCCTACTACTCTTCTCTACCATATCTGCATATGGTGATGGTTGTACCTTTGAACTTGTGATTACCTTCAAGTATTCATGAATTCCAATATTCCTTTATCTAATCATAATCACTTATCATTCCATCTTTCCCTCTGTCTTATGATACCTAATCATTATCTTTGTCCTCACTATGACCTCCATTCCCTGAACTTCTTTTGTTTTTTTCCTAGGTCATCACCTGTGTAATGGCTATACTTTCCTCCCTTTCTTATCATGATCCCTTGGCTAAATATTTCAACTCTAGATTATCCTCTGACTTGAGTCTCCTACCCCCTTGTCCTGTGGCAAATCAAATCTTACCAACTATCCATTATTCCTTCACTTTATCACCCTCACTCCTATTGATATGCTGCTGGATAGAACTGGAGAAAATTATGAAACTATGATAAATGGGACTACTACAAATCATAATCTCAACTGGGTCTTTATAGCAGCAAGGCAATCCTTTTACACCCCACCCCCCATTAGTATGCCATCTGGCTCACCAAAGTGAAACTGTTCCATATCTTTTCATCACTTATCAAGTCACCCATGACTTCCTATAGAAGATGAGATTTTAGCTGGGACTTGAAGAAAGCCAGGGCAGCCAAGAGGTAGAGATGGGGCAGGGAGTAAGGAGGTAGGGAGAATGAAAGAGATCTTGGCAAAAAAAGCACAAAGTTGGGAGATAGAGTGTCATGTTTGAGGAACAGCAAAGAGGCCAGGTTATTGGAACACAGAATACGGGGGGTGGGGTGGGGTGGCAGGCATGGTATAAGGTGTAAGAAGATTGGAAAGGGGTCAACGGAGAGGAGGAAAGGGCAGATCATAAAGAACTTTGAATGCCAAACACAGTTTTATATATTTGATGTAATATATTTCATCTATCAAATATGTTTTATATTTGATTCGGGAAATGAAATTGTCCCTTCCCTCGACTTGAATTCCATCAGAAGAATCAACTTATAAGTGGAGCAGGGTTAAACAGGTGTTACCTAACCAAATTCAAAAAATGGACACAGTAAACACAAAGTAACTTCTCAAGAGTGGATAAAGGCCAGGTATAATACCAGATGCCTTAAGATGTGGAAGGACCTCACATAGAAGGCAATGCTGGAACCAAGCTTCAAAAGCTTTTAAGAGGTGGAGTTGAGGTGGGATTGTAGAGAACCAGTGCCAAAGCACAGAAATACAAGATGGAATGTTGTATGTGAGAAGCAGCAAGTAAGCCAGTTTGGTTGGAATGCAGGGTGAGTGAAGAGGAAGTAACACATAAAACATCTGGAAAGGTGGACTGAAGCCAGACTATAAGAGTTTATATTTTAACCCAGAGATGATAGGGAATCACTGAAGTTTCTTGAACAGGGTAGTGATATTGTCAGATCTAGGCTTTAGGAATATCAATTTGGCATCTGGTGGAGGAAGGAGGGCAGAAACTAATGCAAGAATACAGGATCTGCTGCAAAAAAGTTTTACTGATGTATCAACATGGGCTTGTAAGGAGGTCTCTAGTGCAATCCCACAGGGCTTTGTCATTGACCCCATTCTGTTCAACATTTTCATCACTTTCATGTGTGGCACTTTACCTAGGAATTGAAGGAAGCCAGGAGGCAGAGATGAGGAAGAGGGCTCCAGGCATGGGGGACAACCAGTGAAATTCCATCAGGAGTCAGAAGACTGAATGTCTTATTTGAGGAACAGCAAAGAGGCCATTGTCCCTGAGTATCTGGAGGGGAGGAAAGTAGAAGAAGACTGGAGTGATGTTACAAAAGTAGAACAATCAGAACTTAGCAATAGATTGGATGGAGGTGTATGTGAGAGAATGAGGAGTTAAGGGTGATACCTAGGTTGCAAGACTAGATGACTGGAAGGATAGAGATGCTTTCAATAGGAACAGGGAAGTTAGAAAGAGAGAGGATTTGGGGGAAAAGAAAATGGGTTCAGTTTTGGGTATATTGAGTTTAAGATGTCTAAATGACATCTAGCTTGTGATGTTCAGTAAGCAGTTGGAAAACCAAGACTTGAGGTGAGGAAAGAATTTAGGACTAGATGAGTAGATCTGAGAGTCATCACCATGGTAATTGAGTCTATGAGATCACCAAGTGAAATAATATAGAAAGAGGAAAGAAGGCCCTGGAGGATACCCACTATTAGCTGGCACTGTGTAGGTGAAGATCTAGCAACATAGACTGAGAAGGGTTGGTCAGACAGACAGAAAGACACCCAGGGTAGAATAGTGTGCCAGTAAGGCAAAATGGGCTTAGTTTAACGGGTGACCTTGAGGAGTTTGTCTTTTGTTTATGGTGAAAGTACTTCCACCTGTTAAATGCTAAGCCCCAGGCCCAAAGCCCTATCAGGTGTGAAACCTGGGTGGGAATAGATTAAGGACTTAAAAGGGGCCAATTCGGGAACCAATGGGTCTCTGGACTCTGGTCTCTAGTCGTTGACTTGAGAACGCCAGAGGCTTGGCTGCGAGGAGAGGCGAGAAAACTACAGCTGGAAAAAATCCGAAGCAGAGCCGACCCCTGTGTGGACCCAGGAGTTCGAGTGGTGAATATGATTTATGCCATCTTATTTTTCTGTGGCCTCCTGGCAACTCTTGTGAGGCGGGCCTACTGAGCCTGGAGGCTTGTGTTCACAATACTGGAATGGGGAGGTTGGTTCGCTAATTTGTTGCTCTGGGCCCTGAATAAATTTTTTGATGCCTTCTGCTTAGAGAATTCTGTATACCCAACGATTTCGAACCATTCAGATATTTATATGATCCTTTTTGAGATCATAAATTTGGCCTTCCTACTACAAATAGGGACACAAAAAATTTAAAGAGAAGAGAGTATTAAGGAGGGCAGGGTGATCAGTAGAGTCAAAGGCCATGGAGGGCAAAAAGGACGAAGACTGTGAAAAGGCCACTAGATTTGGCAATTAAGAGATCATTTGGTAACTTTGCAGCTGAATGATGAGATCAGAAGTCAAATGGTAGAGAATTAAGAAAAGAGCAAGAAGAAAGAAAGTGAAGGCAGCTATTGTACATGGCCTTCTCAAGGAGCTTAATCACAAAAGGAAAGAGAGATAGGATGGTAGCAGAGATAGATGGATCAAGTGAGGATTTTTTGAGGATGAGATAGAAAGGGACCATACTTGCAGGAAGTAAGGATGCAGCCAGTAAACAGGAAGAGGTTGAAAATAAGAAAGTGGAAATTGTAAAGGCAATCTGCTAGAGAAGATGGGATGGAATGGGATCACTTGTGCATGTAGACAGGCTTGCCTTAACAAAGAGAAAAGTCTCTTCTTCGTGTAAGACAGGAATGAAGGAGATATTTGCCGAAGGCAGCTGAGTGAAGAAAGATAAAGAGGAGAGAAGAAAGGGTTCTTGGTGAAGTCTCAATTTTTTCAGTGAAATATGAGCGGGGTTCTCTGTTGAAAGGGTAGGGAAGTGGGATCTATAAGAAGTTTGGAGAGAGGTGAAGAGGTTTGGAAAAGCCACTGTGATGCATAGGTTAGTGAAACATTTAGGTAGGTGAAAAAGGAATGCCTTGCTGCAGTGAGGGACTAGTTGAAATTATGTAACATAAATTTGTAGTAGACCCAGTCAGGACAGTTTTCTGACTTTTTCTAGCTTTATTCAGTAGGGTCTGAATAGGAGTAAAGGCAAGGCAGCTAGGTGGTGCAGTGGATAGCGCACTGGGCCTGGAATCAGAAAGACTCATCTTCTTGAGTTCAAATCTGGCCTCTGACACTTATTACCATGTGACCCTGGGCAAATGGCAAATCACTCCAGTATCTTTGTCAAGAAAACTCCAAAGGAGGTCACAGAGAGTCAGATATGACTGATTAACAACAAAAAAGACTGAAGGTAGTGGATAGTGGGACAAATCCAAGGCGGAGGCTTGGGAAGGAAAGATCTGCAATAGGATAAAAGGCTAAGTGACATAAGGAAAAAACAGTGTAAAGTTGAACTACTTTCATCCAAGGGTCAAGATGGGAAAGGGAGGAGAGTGTAGCTAGTGCAGAGGTGATGGCCTAGAAAAGAACTGAGGGACCAAGGGACTGGAAGTCAAGGGGAGGATAAAGAACAAGGTTTGGCATTGCAAGGCAAAGGGAGAGATGGAATGACAGTAGATTCTTATGAAATGAAGGATTTCAGAGTTTATGAATGTGGAAGTGGTACCTTTGTGAGTTATGGCAAAACTGAGGGTATCGAAGTATCACTGAGGTGGGTTGGAGATGGTCCGTGGTCATGGGAAACGAGTAAACCAAAGAACTGTGAGGTTAGGGTGTTTGAGGGAGTAAAAGTATGTCTTTTGAAGTCCCCTAGTATGAAAGCAGGAGGTAGAGAGGTGAGAAAGTCTGTGAGCCAGTCCCTGAACTCAATTAGAAAAGGAGTGTGTGGAGGTCAGCAGATCACAGCTCCCAGAATTTTGATTGGATGGTAGATGTGAATTGAGTGAACCCCAAAGGAGAATGGATTGCTGAGTGATGATGGTAGATGAACTTGGAAGTGGTTATGGGAAGAAAGGAGCATTCCAACTCCCCCCACCCCTTCAACCAATAAGTTGAGGAGAATGCCAGTGCTGGAAAGTGAAGCCAGGGAAGCTATGTCCTTAGGAGGGAGCCAAGTCTTAGTGAGAGTTAGAAGATGGAAAGGGAGGGAAAGGAAAAGATTTAAGATAAAAGCAAGATTTTTATCTATGAGGTAATAAACTATCATGGAGCTGACATTTTAATGTACTATAATTTCACTGGGCCCTTAAATCCAATGCCATACTCTGCCACAAAACCAGAAAGAGATAGAGAGAATCTAGGTCTGACTGGCATCTGCCCCAGATTCCAGGTCTGAGTCTGTGCTTTTGCCCTGGCCTGTGTAAAGCTCTTGTCTGTATCCCAAGAGCTTCTTGTTCTGAGCTCTAGGATTACCCAGAAGGAAGCTGGACAAGCACAAAACCCATGAATTAGTTATTGGATAACCCAGAGGGAGCTGAATGAGAGGCAAAGACATGAATTCTAGAATTACCCAGAAAGAGGTTGAATGAAAAGCAAAGCCCGTGAATTAGTTCTAAGATTACCCAGAGGCAGCTGAATGAGAGGCGAAGCCCAGAGTTGACACCTGCTTTGGCCAGTCTGGTCCTGCCTGATGTTCAGCCTTGCCCCTAAACCTGCTTTATGCTTTCTTCAACTTACCAACTTGGGTCCTCAACCTCGATGTGAGAAAATGCCTTCAAGAACCTTCTTTTGTGAAGAAGAGAGACACTGAACATATAATGAAGACTTTGAAACATGATGAATCTGATTAGAGTTTTTGGTGCCCCATCCCCAAGACTCAACATTAGAACCCATGCCCAAATTTGTCCTATCCTACAGTCATCAGAATTTTTGGAATCCTTTGCTCTGTAACACCCATTTCTCTCTCTCTCTCCCTCTCTCTCTCTCCCCCACTTTCTCTCTCCCTCTCTCTTTCTCTCTACCCGGCCCTCACCCTGCCTTCATCCCGCTTGCTCTCTTTCTCTGTCTTGCTCTCACTGTCTCTCACTCTTTCCACTGAACTCAGACATAAGGCAGTAGGGAAAAGATGAAGAGGCAGTCCTGGAGAGGGAGACCCCCCCAAGAGAGCATAATAAGTCCACATGGGCCACCAATAGGGAAGGCTGATCATCATTCAGCCCACCATTAGGAGGTTCCTGTAGCCTGTCTTTGCCTCTCTTGGTTTTGATCACTTCCTCCAAATAGCGGCCCTCATTCCTATGACCTTAGGTTGATTGGGAGCTCTTCAACTTGATCAGAGATCCTCCCAATCTACTTCTTTACCTTCACACAAAGAACCCATTTCCCTAGTGAACTAGATGGAAATAGAGCAGAACCTAAATCTCTGAAAACCTATACGAGACCAGGACCAGAATGGGCTTAGTATCACACATTGCACGAAGTTGGTGGCTAAGATATGTTTGTTAAGTCAATGATGAATGAATAGAAAGCTTTTCTCTACACAGCACCCTGGTTAGTGACTATGTGGGAAATATAAAGGAACTGAGGCAAACAGGGTTAAGCAACCTGCCCAGGGTCACACAGCCAGTTAAGTGATGAAGCTGGATCTGAACTCAGAAAGATGAGTCTTCCTGATTTCAGGCCCAGCACTATGGCGCCACCTAACTGCCCATTCTGCATTAGTCCCCTTCATTTGATTTGCATTTGAGCTAAGACAGAGGGTCTCACTTGCTGTTCCACACATACAACATTTCATCTCACATCTACTTACCTTTCCTCACTGGCCCCCTATGCCTTACCTCTTCCTCTTAGAATCCCCTGCCTCCCTTCAAAGCTCTGTGCAAGACGTCCTATATGAAATCTTTCCTCATCCCAGCAGCTCTTAGCACCTCCCATTCCATTCACTTAGATATATTTATTATTTTATTATGTGCTTACCCATCCTCCACCTCCATAGAATATAAGCTCCTTGAGGGCAGGGACTGTTCTGCTTTTGTATCTGTGGTAACCAGCATATCTTAGACACTTCATTAAGGCTTAGCTATGGGATGTGCTCCTAAACATACAGCTCTTAAGTTTCAGAGGAAGGGTTTGAACTTTAGTCTTTGGGACTCTGAGTCTAGAACTTGTCCTACCTCCCCACACTCTCTGTAAGAGAACTTTAAGAGAAATGGGTCAATAAATGGAGGAAGGCTAAGAGCAGGTATATGGAGAAAGAGGGAAAAAGGATAAAGAAAATACACAGAAGAAAGAAAAAAAGATTTCCCTAAATTCTTAACCAAGGGAAATGAGCTGAGTCTATTGGTGAAGGTGGGCAGCATGGGGTCCTGGGGACAGTCAGTCTGAGGTTGGGGTTAGGGATTGGTCAGTGGTCAGGATTAAAAGTTTGTTCACCTCTACCACCTGAGATAAATAAATGCTTTGGCATTATCTGCATAACAGATCTTTTTTTCTTTTTTTAAATTTTGCAAACATGGGGCCAGTAGGGTGTGTGTGTGTGTGTGTTTTCTGTGAATAAAGTCATTGTCAGGAGATGATGAGAAGGGTACTTTCCTGTAAAGGAAAATACTTGTGTCATGAGAGAGGCAAGTGTTTCCACAATTCAGCTAGCAGCTTCTGTGGGGGTGCAAGATCCACCAACAACCGGCACCCAGAAAGCTGCCAGCACCCAGAAAGCACATGTTCTTTTGATTTGCCTTAATAAGGAGAACAAGGTTAAGGGGTTGGCAAGCTTACTTTAATTCAGCACACAAGTATCATTCACTTAGTTCAGGGAAAAAAGCCAGCACCCTGAACTTCAGAGCAAATTACAAACAAAGTACAAACATCAACAGACAGACCCAATACAGATTCATAGTTACCAACATTTAGGTTCAGCCCTGTAGCTCAGAACAAGGGCTGGCCCAGAGTCACTCAAGCCACCACTGCTGCGGCAAAGGGCTCCAAGGAAGAAGAGGCCAACCCCTGGCTTTTATGTCTTTGTCAGTGTCAGGGGTGAGTCACACATGCGACTCACCCATGTGACCTAAAATCGTCACAAAGAGGTGGACTTAAACCTACAAGGTCTAAGATCCTCTGCTGTCCCAGACATGTAAACTAGGCCCCTCCCTGAAGTTAGCCCCACCTTAGTTGCCAATCCACACCCACATAGGATTTACACCTAATAGGGGTTTGGGCCTGGAGCTTAGCACCTAGTAAGGCTCAATGAAATACACTGAATTACTCAAACAAAACAAAGGCCATTTTGCTTACCAACACAATGAGGAAAAGACCAAAGCTGAACAAAAAATTTGATTTTCACTTTCAAAGTTGAGAAGCATAAAATTAAATAAGAAATAGAAAACATAAAGGATTCAAAAAAGCTAAACTGTTTACATCACTACATGGGATGATGATACTTGTAATTCTCAAGAACTGTATCACTAAGAGTGCAGTTAGAAGGAGTAAGCCTAGAGAGAGAGTGAGGGTATAAAGTAACTTTGAGGGGATGACATAAAAAATCAACTAAGGGAGGAGAAAGAGAATTATCCTGTGGGTAGAAAGAAGGGAGGGGTAGAATAGAATAAATTATCTCAAATAAAAGAGCCAAGAAAAAGTTTTCATAGGGAAGGGGATGATGGTGGGGAATACTAAAACCCTACTCTCATCAGAATTGCTCAAAGAGAAAATAATATACACACTCAGTTGTGTACAGAAATCTGCCTTACCCTTCAGAAAAATAGGAGTCGGGGGGGGGACAATCAAAGGGAGGATGATTGACAGAAGGGATGGCACAGTGGGAGACATAGGGATGAGAAGCAAAATACTGATGAGAAGGCTGAAAGAAGAGAGAGAAGGACAAATAGGAGGAAAAATAGGATGGAGGGAAATACATAGTTAGTATTCATAACTGTGAATGTGAATGGGATGAACTCTTCCATAAAATGCATATGGATAGCAGAATAGATTAAAAACCAGAATCCTGCAATATGTTGTTCACAAGAAACACACTTGAAACAGAGAAATACATACACAGAGAAAAGGTTAGAGGCTGGAGTACAATCTATTATGCCTCAGCTGAAGTAAAAAAAAATCAAGGGCAGTAATCGTAATGTCAGACAATGAAAAGCAAAATATAGACGTTATTAAAAATGATAGGAATATGGCATCTTCCTAAAAGATGCCATAGACAATGAAGCATTATCAATAGTAAAGAAAGATCCACCAAATGGCATAAAATCCAACTTCTTCAAATAGAAGATAATGAAAAAACAGAAAGAAATAGACTGCAAAACCATACTAGTCAGGAATCTCAACTGTCCCCTGTCAGAACTAGAAAAATGCAACCACAAATTAAATAAGAAAGAAGTTAAGGAGGTGAAAAGAATTTTAGAAAAATTAGAAATGACAGACCCATGATGAAAATTGAATGGGGATAAAAAGAATATACCTTTTTCTTAACAGTACTGGAACCTACACAAAAATTGACCATGTACTAGGGAATAAACTCTTCAAAATAAATGTAGAAAGGAAGAAATATAATATTTTTTTCAGAGATAATGCAATAGTTAACCTTCAACAAAGGGCAATGGAAAGATAAATTGAAAATTAATTGGAAACTAAATAATCTCATCCTAAAGAATATGTGTAGTAGGAAGGCTGAATTTATGATCTCAAAGAGAATCATACATATGTCTGAACAGTTCAGAATCGTTAGATATAAGAAATTCTCTAAGTAGGAGGCAGAAGGATTAAAACATTTATTTAGGCTCCACAGTAATAGACCCACGAACCAGCCTCCCCATTTCGACATTTTGATCTAAAGCTTCCAGGCCCAATAAGTCCTCCTCACAAGAGTAACCAGGAGGCCACAGAAAAACATGATAGTATTAAATCAAATCATAATCATGTTTTCCCTCTCCAGTAAGAAGATTACCCACTGGCCTCAAGTCCTTGCTCAGCACTCCTTGGTCCACACACGGGTTGGGTCAGCTCTGCTTCGTTTGGCTTTGCTTTATCTTCAGCTTGGGCTGTAAGCTGTCTCTGGCTCCAACAGAAAATCAATCTTAAAGCTGTCTTCTCTCCTCTTATAGAGTTTTTAACGTCATCAAGGGTAGTCTCAATGACCAGAACTTATTGGTTCTTGAGCTGGCCCCTCCCCTTGGGACCCTGGGAGGTTCACATCCACATGGATTAGGTTAACACCTAATAGGGCATGGCTCTGGAGTTAACACCTCCCCTTAACCAGTTCCACCTTGGGCCCCACCTCAGTCATCAATCCACACCCACATAGGTTCCACACTTAACAGGGCTTTGGGCCTGGGGCTGAGCACCTAGTAAAGCTTAATGAAATACACTGAGTTACTCAAAGAAAACAAAGGCCATTTTGATTACCAACACACTCCACCCCTTGTTCTAGGATACATAATTTAATCAGCCATGTATCCTAGAACATACATTGTGATCCAATTACGAAGGAAACTAAAACATATTCACAATAAAGCAAAACATATCCTTCAGTGACATTCCCAAATATTGGTTTACAATTCAAATGTGACTCACCCCTAGGTCCTTGTATCCATTACATAGGAAAGGGGTGTCAATAATACCATAACAACAAAACAATACAGCAAGGATAATACAAAATAAGTACACAGAATAGTATCATCATTCACTCCCACTCGAACAATTGGGGCTCAAAATCTTGGGGTGAAGGGAGAAGGTCTCATTTTCCATAGCTTCTTCTTGCTGGAATTGGACATAGAGCTGTCCCTGCCCCAAGAGTCCCATTCCAGAGGTCAGTTCTTTAGCAAGCTGGCAGGAATTCCAAGAATGCTATGTGCTTAGGCAGTCACCTGAAGGTGTAGGGTGCTTAAGCCTAAAGGAGACAGAACTAGCAACAAGGTTGACAAAGACAAAGAACAAAAGAGTAAGCAAGTATGGGCTATTATACTTCAAATAAAATCACCCCCATTCTGGTTGAGACTCCAATTATTCAAGAATTTGATCCCATACCCTAACTCAGGTAGGAAATGTTTCTTTTCCAAAGGAACACAATAAGGAAACTAAGCTAGAAGGGTCCCACCCTAGATGGAGACTAGGATTGCCCTCCAGGCCTTTTTCCCCAGATACAAATTTTCATCTGTTAATCACACAAGATCACCTTCCCTCTGAGTGGCTTGTGGCATTTATCAGCATCAGCCACACTTCTGGAGTCCATGAATCTATTATTATAGGCCTATTTACAGTAAAATATATGGTTCAGGAGTACAATTTGGTAATTATCTTCCCCTGAATACGATGTTGTCATTCCCATGGGCTATGACTTCTGCAGCCTTTGGGATATCATCTGGCTTCTGTTTTACCCATACCTTAGCTCCCAATTTTATTCTATCAATGGAGCAAGACCCTTTTGCTCCTCTAGTAGTTATTTAGGAGGAGGGTCAGTTTTCACAAAGGGTATTTTTTCACAGGGGATAATAATCACTTGAACTATCCTATCATTTCTACAAAATTGTACAGGTTTTTCACCCAAATTCTGGAGTGTAACAACAATTTCTCTTTGATAATTAGAATCTATCACTCCAGCCAATACATGTACTCCTTGAGCTGCTAATCCTGGTTTAGGTAATATCCCTCCAAAATGATTCTTGGGGATTCTCATACATACCCCAGTAGGGGTTTTTCTTATCT
>JAQQSZ010014726.1:0-11447 GCA_028646595.1 Phalanger gymnotis
GTGACTCTCAGTACCCCTGACTTTGGCTAGGAGGTGGAGGTTGGTCCAATGGGGCACAGGAAGAGTCAGGTGCCTCAGCCCCCTACTGAAAAGTAATGAAGACTATGGCGGTTCTTCTGGTTTGTTTGGGTTTTTTATGAACGTGTTTTTCATCTCAAGGATTATGCTTGTTAATTTAGCAGGGCTATGAATGAATACGATTTATACATATACTTCAAAGTACAAACCCACCCTGGGTACACCAGTAGGCTCCTTCAAACATAGAACACGAGAATGGCCATCATTACTGTTCAGGGGTAAGAGGAGATGCAAGAGGTAAGAGGGTGGCGGTGGCACACAGACTGGATTCACAAAATCCTAGGTTCCAGTTCCGTCTCTGATACATATTGACTGTTTCATCATGGACAAGTCTCACAGTTCTTTAAAAGTCTGATCAATGCCATGATAAGCCACCAGCCTAGAATGCTAAAGATGAAATATGGTACTATTTTCTTCCCGGCAGAACAGTGATGGACTAGATTTGGGGGCATGACCAATGTGGAAATCGGTTTTGTTGGACCATGAATGCTTATGATGAGAGTTTTCTTTTTCTTTTGTTTTTCTTCTCTTCTCTTCTTTTTACGTTCACTGAGGGTAGTAGGAAGAATAGATTAAAAATATGTGCATGTGTGTATATATATGAAATTTAGTAAACTTATTTTTATGAACAATTTTATTGAAGATTTTAATCATCTTTGAACACAAAAGAAAGCACTGATGTACAGTGACTCTCAGTGGGGCTTTGCCTTGGCTTATCACAAAGGCACAGTCCTTTTTCTTTTTGATTTAGATTTTCCTTTTCCTATTTGTACATAATTTAAAATCAGCCTAGCCTTGCAATTTAGATAGAATATTCTTCTGCTTGTGAGATTCCAACTTTGTTGTCAATTAGAAATAGTGATTACTTTTACCTATCGTAGTTTGAGTTTGCAGTGAGGTTTTGAGGCCAGAATTATAAGTCACATGTTTTAGAATTTGTTTGTACGTTGTATGCATTTAATGGACAGAATTGAACACACCAAATAAGATCCTGAAAATTTGGGATATTTCCCTCCTCCCCGATATTTTCCTGAGATACCATGATATCTTCCCCTAGCAGTTAAGGTGGTGAAGAGAATAGAGTACATATGATGGATTCTGCTAGTGAGGTAAAGGAAAAACTAGCCTACTTGAAATTTAATGAAAAGTGTATCTTTGAGTCGAGAGAGGCAGAAAAGGACATCAAGAGAATGACTAAAACAAAAAAAAAAGGTCTTATTTTAAATATATCCATAACAAACACAAAAGAAAATAAAGCCCACAGAGATTTATGAGTCTGAAGCTAGTATCTGATTGTCACTGTAATTTTAAGAGCTTCTAAAAGAAGCTACTAACAGGTACTGCCATGTCCCTATTCTGCAGCTTCTTCTGTGTATACAACTACATTATTTCCATAAAAATTTTAACTTTTTAAATTTAAATTTAATTCCAATTCTTACTCTGTTCAGACTTTCATCCAAGATGTTACTAAGATCATGATTAGGAATGATCTTTGGGAGTTAGCATGTTACTATCTAGTAGCAACACAATGGCACTGAGAAATTCAAAAATATACATTGGTGTTATGAGATTAAGGACCCAAGTCTTTGAGTGTTTAAGAGAAATTATAGCCAAGATTTTATATTCTTTATCCTTCTTTTCTCTGACTGGACTTAAGTCAAGGAGAAAGATTCACCAGCCAGGCCTAGCTCATAGTTCATTTCTTGGGTTGAGAAGCTTCATCGTAAGACTTGAAATATAATGGTTTGGAAAGTTTTCTTGGCTTCTCCTGGGCTTGAAGCCCACAACTTTGTAGGGAATTGATGGCCATTCATGGCAGGTGAACCAAGCTTGGGTGATATAGTGGCTTAGTACTAACATTTGGAGATTGGATTGAGACTTACTGGCCTTGGATATGGGATCTGATAATGCAATCCTTGTTCTGAATCTGTAAGATTTTTGTTTTTCTGGAACAACATTCTGGCTTCATTTATAATGTGCTGCTTTTCCCTGATGGTGTCCTCCATCATCCTCGATGCTGCATGCCATCTCCTTGAAAGCCTGAAAATCCTGCAGTACAGGCTGAGAACTTTTTGTCATGTTGCTGTTGTCATACTTTGTCCATCATGCCCGCCCCCTACCATCACCCATTGTCGGAGATGAGAGGAGGGAGTTTTGGAAGACTGGTGGAGCTGGGTTAAACAAGAACATTGCTAAGGTCTCTTTCTTTTTTTCAGCTTTTGCAAGGGGAAGGCAGGGCAATTGAGGTTAAGTAACTTGCCCAAGGTCACACAGCTAGTAAGTGTGTCAAGTTTCTGAGGCTGGATTTGAACTCAGGTCCTCCTGACTCCAGGGCCGGTGCTCTACTCACTGTGCCACCTAGCTGCCCTGCTAAGGTCTCTTTCAGCACCAAATCTATGGTAAGAATCAGGAGCTGACCATAACAAGGTGCTGGAGACTTATGCAGCTGCACTAACTACCTGGTTGTTTGAGATACATGGAGGAATGATACCTCAGCCTTCTTAGTTGAAGTTGTGCCTGCAGGAGAAACTCCAAATTTTATTAATGATAATTTCCTCCTCCCCCACCCCCAAAAGCCTAAACTCTAAGCTAACACACTTCAACAGCTTGTTTACTGAGAAGTTAGGAAAGATCTGCCTTGGGAATAACTAAATTGAAAAGGCTCAAAACGAAAAAAAAATATTTTTCGAGAAATTTATATAGAATATACAGTACCTAGAGGTAAATTTTTCTAAATCATCCTCCCTCCCCTCAAAATGGAACCAAAATGTGTCCAACTCCATGAGAAAATTTCCAAAGAGAATGCAGAAAATAAGCCAATTTCTAATTTAAACAATTGAGACCAGACTCAGCATAGATCATACAGATAAAAAGATGAGGATGGAGAGGAAAGCAAAAATATCAAGCAAAGTATTAATGAGAAATTAGAAGAAGGGGGATGAAGAAAGATCCAAACATAAGTAAACGAAGTGACAGATCACTTTGTAATTCAATTTCTTTGGATATAAATGCCAAAGACAGGACAGAATCCACCTAACAACCCACTAGTTATCTCTATTTGCTAAATATTGACTTGTCAAGGAAATGGGAAAACAAGTATTTGCAAGACAAATAATTTTTGTTTTAATAAAAAAAACACTTTAGTCTAAAGGAATTTAGTTATTCTCAGAGGAGAGTAATATAGATTTTTATTTTCTGTAGAGTTTTCAACACTACTAGATTAATATGACCGAATCAAAATATTCTTAACACGTAGTAGATAAATTATTGGATTTGGAGTCACGAAGGCTGGAGTTCAAATTCTACTAATGAGCTTCTCTATTCTGACCCTCAGTTTCCTCATCTGTAAAATTCTTGTAGAATAGATCTATAGTACAGGTTATATTCAAATAAGATAATGTCTATAAAATGCTTTGTAAACTTTAAGTTTAATTTAAATGTCAGTTAATGTCTTTCATTAAAAACTTAGAAAATGCAGACTTTTACAAAAAATCTTAGAGCTAACCAAATTTTTTACCGAGACTCTAGGCAGGTGCCATAAGTTGTTAAGCAAGAAAAATCTAGTCAGTGTTTTTTTTTCAATAAACACCTGAAGCAAAGCAAAGAAAGTAGAATCAAGAGAATAATAGATACAGTAATCACCTTAAGGAAAAAAATGGCCTGTGATTTCATTTGTAAATAGAACTTGTTAGAAGACATATTCTACCAGTGTAGACTGATACCTACTTTTAGAACAGGTCGAACAAGATAATACTTGAAAAGTACTTAGCATAGTGACTAGTACATAGTAGGTGCTTCATAAATGCTTGTTCCCTTCCCATTAGAGAGTTATCTAGGGTGCTGGGATATTAAGTGACTTGCCCAGGGTCATAGGGCCAGTAAGTGTCAGGGGTGGGACTCTAACCCATGTCTTCCTGCTATATCACAGTGCCTGTCTAACAATGCCAATGCTGTAAACAAAACCAGCAACAAAATGCTGCTCTGTGGAGCCACGTTCCTTACCTTGCCTTTCCAAACATCACTCCCAGCCCTGTGGTAAGCTTATTTCAGGGCTACTGGGAAAGGGCAAACTGGCCAAAGAGCAAGGAAAGGAGCTGCTGTAGTTGCCAAGTAGTCCCAGGTTTTTATCTTGATTCCGCCATAGGCTTGTTGAGTAGGGAAAAATCATTTAATTTGCCAGGCTCTCTCCTTCATTCACTGACATCTTCTGCCTTTCTTTAAGTCTTATATTCTTCATTTATTAAAGAAGAAGGAGGTTGGGTTCAATGATGCTTAACTTCCCTTCCATTTTTATTATTCTGTGAGTTTGGTGTCCACATTGGAGGGGGCGATAATGAGGAGCTGATGGTGCTTTGAGGACCAACTCACAAAGAGGGATTGGGATTTCAGGAACCAATAAAATGATGCAAGGGAGACTATTAGGCAGACTGGTGGGGGGGGGGTAGGGGATGGGAAGGCATTCCTAAGCTGGTGGCAATACGGACTGGACAAGTACCAACTGTTTCCTTTGTGATTTAAACAATATGTATTGTCAGGCAAGATGTGTGACCCTGGGCAATTCACAGTCTATTTCCTCGACTGTAAAAGAGAAGTAATAAAGGCACCTGTCTCACATTCATTCAGTCAACAAGGACTCATTAAGCAGTTACTATGTGTCAGGGGGCATCTGGGTGGTGCAGTGGACAGCACGAGGCCTGAAGTCAGGAAGACCTGAGTTCAAATCTGGTCTCAGACATTATTAGCTGTGTGACTCTGGGCAAAGTCACTTCACCCTGTTTGCCTCAGTTTCCTCACCTGTAAAACGAGCTGGAGAAGGAAATGGCAAACCACTGTAGTGTCTTTGCAAAGAAAACTCCAAACAAGTCCCAAAAAGTTAGACAACTGAACAGCTATGTGCCAGGCACTGTGATCACATTGGGGATACAGGCAAAGGCAAAAACCAGTCTCTACACTCAAGGAGCTCACAGCCTAATAGGGGAGACAACATGCAAATAACTGTACAAACAAGATACATCTGGGATAAATTAGGGATGGCTGGGGAAAGGCACTACCCAGAAGGAGGGCTGGGAAACATTTCTTTACAGCAAGGTTGTTGTTAGAATCAAGCGAGATGATGTGTCAAGTGCTTTGAAAAACCTTAAAGTAGCACTATAAATAGGAGCTATTATTATCCTTATTATAGAGATTAGCGACATGAATTGAGTCGAGATTAGCAGCCGCTCACATCCAGCCCCTTCTCTCTACCCACACAGCTTTCACCTCATTTGGGCCCTCCTTCATGTTTTGATGGCTGGAACAGTGTGATGGTTTCCTAACTGGTCTCCCTTCTAGCAGGAACTTCTCCAGTCCACCCTCCCCAGAGCTGGTAGCTGGATGGTCCATATTCATAAAACACAGATCTGAGCGTGACTGTTCAAAATCTTTCGGTGGTGCCTACTCACCTTTAGAGAACACAATAAATCCCCAGCCTGATGGCTAAAGTCCTCCGTGGTTTGGCTATCACCTAACCTTCCAATCTAATTTCATGTTGTGTCCACCAGCAGAATGTAAGGTTCTTGAAGGTAGGACTGGTTTGCTTTTTTTTTTCCTTTGTATATAGTTACGCCTTCTACATCACAGCTTTCCTATTGTTGTTTCGATATATTGCAGGTTGGCATTAGAAATTAAATGGGAATTTTTGAGGGGTTTTGTAGTAGGCGCAGATGAGACTTGGAGGCCAGCAGACTACACAGTGTGCGTGACCAAATATTTAACCTAAATTTTATAACAAGGTAAACACCCCATAAAAGAAAAAGAAAGTATTCAGACTTCTTCTCTGGTACAAAGGGAGGGCCAAAATTTTTAGTGGATTTTCTAGATTATGGGGCACTGTACCCTCTAATCCTCTTGATGTGGAATGGATAGCTATAGCACAATTCTTTATATTCGATCATTATTCATTCATTCAAAAAGCATATATAGTAAGTACTTATTAGGTATCTATGCTAATTACAAAAAAATATTCCTTGTGCACAGGCAGCTTGTGTTCTACTGGGGATAAACAGCATTCACACAGGTGATTCGAAGGGCATACAGAGTAAAATAATTTGGGGGGGTGATGGTGGTGAGAGAGAAGGAAAAAACTGGAGGGTCAGGATGGGTCTTGTGTAGAAGGTGGCCCCTGAGTCAAAACTTTAGGGGAGCTAGAAATTCTAAGGGGCAGGAGTGAAAAGGAAATGAATTCCATGCATGAAGGGATTTTAATAAAGACCCAGAGGTAGCTCATGGTATATTGACCAGCAGGAACTGAAAATGGGACAGTCAGGCTGAGACACAGAATACGTAAGGGGGAATTAATGTGAAAATAATGTGGAAAGATAAATTGGAGTCAGATTTTACAGGACTTGAGAGGTCAGAAGGCTTTGCATTTTATCCCAGAGACAACACGAATAACTGAAGATTCTTGAAGGGGAAATGACATGGTTGGATCTGTCCTTAGAACTCTCATGTTTGTAGCTGTGTGATTAGAGGGATTGGAGATGAGAAAAATAGGAGGCAGAGAAACCACTTAGAAGTCTGGGTGGTAACAACATGACTGGGAAGAAAGGGCCAGACTTGAGACATATTGTGGAAATTAAATGAACAATATTTAACAACTATTTATATGATGAGGTGATGAGCAAAGTAAAAAGTCAGGAATGACTATACAAGCCTGGGTATACAAAGTAGGAACTTAATAAACATGGAATGGAAATGAGTCAAGAGTTATTACAGTTGTTGATGCAATAAATGGTTTCATTACAAATGATGTTAGATAAAAGGATGCCATAAAAACAGTTAGTGTTAGACAAAGAGTGCCGTAAATGACACTTGGAAGAACAGTATTTCTACAATGCTAAATGGGGGCTTGGTGATCGATTGTGGACTTAGTGATGCTATTTTGAAATGACCTCATTGGGATAAAGGGCATGACCATTTAAAGGACTCACGGTCATTAATTTCTCAAATGTTTAGTCCAGACTCACAGATTTGCATTCTACCATCACACCAACAAATCCCCGTCCTAATCCACCAGCACCTTTATTAAAATATGGGTTAAATCAATTAAATTAGGGTAAGGATTGCTGGATGGCTTGCATGTGGATAAAATAATATAGATCTTAAAGATTCTAGACGTCTTTGCTTTGCCAGCCAAACGTAAACAATTTTACTAAGTTCTAGGAAGGACTTGAGAAGATGGAGAATGATCCTCAGTACTCCAAATGTTCCCTTTTTCCGTTTCTCAGCTCTTCTGACAAATCCCTCATGGTTCATGTATGCTATCCATATATGTGTATAAAAGCACATTCTACTTATGTAAAAAGCTGACTTAAATATAAATCTTTATGTGCCTTCTAGATAAAGCAGCCCATTGTTTCCCCAAGAAATAAGAAATAGATATTCTGATACCTGGGGCAATGCTCAAATGATTCAGTTCAGTTGGATAATTAAGAACAGATTCTTACAGCTGATGCTTGATCAGCTTACACTAAGCCATAAGATTCAAAATATTCCCACTATGCTGGATTTTCAAGTGTAAATTTTAAAACGGATATTGCCACATATATCAACAAGAACTGGAGGGTAGGAGAAAGAATGAGTTTAAATTGGGGGGAAAATCAACTAATTGTAAAATACCTTTAGGGTAATGGTTAGTTGCATAGTTACATAATTGGCCAGTCTTGGAGTCTGTAAAACCCAGGTTCAAATCCAGCCTTGGGTACATACTAGTAGTGTTTGACTATGTAAAAGTATTCTAAGCTCTCAGTGCCACTGACAACTCTCAAAGACTCTATGTTAGAGATGAATTATTGATCTGCATTGTTGGAGGGAGTTGCCACTAGGAATTACACACAATGAAATCATAGTTTTGGTACAACCTTCCCTGAAATTTTAGATGGCCTGTGATATCATCAATGCATCCGTTCCTTCCATCAACAGAGATCACCTCTCTCCCTCCTCAAGTTGAAAAAGTTAAACTCCTGTCTGCTTATTTCTGAACAGGGAATGTTTTTTTCCCTATTTTTGTTATTTAATTCACTTTTTTATATCCCTTTTGGGGATTTTCTTTGTAGTAGGTCAGGGCTTCTCTGCCCTGCATAGTATTCAGCCTCATTTGCATGTAGCTCATTTCTACTCATGGGTCTTAAACACATACATATCCATCCATCCATCCATCTATGTTACTATGCACAGACATAACTCAATAGACATTTGCTATTGACTATTCACATCTCTATTAAGGGGATCTTCCTAAAAGTATAGTCAACATGTAAATGTGATAGAAATACCAATACAACACAATGGCATATCACATCAGTGCAGCATAAATGAGACCTTCATATAACAATTATTCTTTACTAGATCTTTAGTGGGAAAAAATCCTAACTGTAATCCTCACCTCTCAAAAGCAAACTGAATATTTTCTATACTAAATCTCCTTCTTGACACAGAAAGGAAGTGGAGAATTAGACCAATATTTAGACATTTGGGAGAAGGCACTTTTTGGCCAAGCTACTCAAATAATTGTAGTCAATGTGGTATTTGGCATTGAATGTTCTAGTTAATTATTAGTCTATCTTTCCATTTGCAGTCAAAGTCTTTGCATAAATTTGAAGCTCAGTCAACTCTGATGTATACAGTTGGGAAAACTCAATGCATCTTCATAGCTACACTTCTTTGTAAATGTATACTCGAGATACCCAGTAGTCAGCAAGAAGAGCTGGGGCACTAAATTAATGGGGCAAACTAGCCTCCATGTCCTGCCTACTTTTCTACTGTTTCTCAAGCATAACTGCAAAGATTGGTCTGCTGAGGCAGAAGGATGGTGAAGACACTAAGAGAATATTGGTCAAATGGTTGGCCATTGTTTGGGCTGTCTTCTTGTAAGTGCAACTCATTTTGCTGGCGCTTACTCAACTGGCAACATTACTGACCTGGAACATAGTTGAGAACCTGAGAGAAAACCAAAATGGTCTCTGGATCACAGAGACTGATGCCTCAATGTCCATGTGCATGCCATTTGCACTCCACTTTCAGAAGTGGTCCAACTCCCTCATTTTATAGATGAAGAAACTGAGGCTTTGAGGGAGGAAGTGAATGGCTTAAGGGCTCTTTTGTTATACCATTATTTTGTTTGACACCTGTGGATGTTCATAATGAAGCAAATGAGTCAACAAGAAGTCCAGTCCTGTTTAGCCAACAAAGTTTAAAAAGGCAAAGAAATTACTACAGTCCATACATTCCAAGGAGGTCAAAGACAAAGCCACACTTCCACCTAAATGTTCAAATAAACATTTTTGTGGTGGCAAAAAACAATCACCACTACCACCCTGAAAACAAAGTACATGCTATTGATTGGAAAATGGTTAAATAAGTCTTGTTTTATGAGTGTAATGGGATCTTATTGCATTCAGAAAAGCATAGAAAGACTTTATGAACTGATGCAGAGTCCATAGTCCTCTTTGTTTCTCGGTTTCTCTCTCCCTAAGCCCCTTGTCTGTCTTTGTCTCTTTCTCTCTATCTGTCTCATTTTCTCTCTGATATTAATATATATGCACACACTTTTTTGGTTTCGCTTATTTCACTCTGCATCAGTTAACATAAATTTTCCCATGTTCTTTGGAATTCCTTAGATGTATCATTTCTTATAGAGATAGCAATATGGACTTAGAGAAGGAAGCTCTGAATTTGAAAACTGACTCAGGCACTTCTCAGCTGAAAGACTTTGGGTAAGTCATGGAACCTTTCTCAGCCTTAATTTTCTTATCTGTACTTTATTTCACAGAGTTGCGAGGATTAAATGAGATATCTGTATAGAGCTTTGCAAGCCTTAAAACTCTAAATAAATGTTAACTATTATCATAACCATATTATTATTATTGTTGTGACCAGACCATATTTATTTATACTGCAATATGCTAGTGGTATTAATATATGTTTATATATAATTTATATAATTTTGTTTTATATATTTGTATTATTCTGTTTTATATTTGTATTTTGCATATTTATAGTTTATATTATATTGATAATTTATTGGTATGGCCAGATTTTTATGTACATGTATATATATATATTCGTATATCATAATTTTTGGTCTATTTTCCAAACAACTAGCATTGACTTTTTTCCCTAGTTCTTCAATCCACAAAGAGAATTATTATGAATATTTGGGTATCTATCGTATCTTTGATTCTGTCTTTAACTTCCTTGTAGCATATATGTTGCTAAGGGGGATTGTTGGGTTAAAGGTTATGGACAATTTAGTCACTTTCCTTGCATGACATCAAACTAGAATCCTTAATGGCCGGCCTATCAGAACTTTATCCACAGTGCATCACCGTGCCTAGCTTTTCATTGCTCCTTCACCATCAATTGTTTTCATCTTTAATATCAACACCAATTTGCATGATGACAGTGGAGACTTTAGAGTTGTTTCTATTTGTCTTTTTTTTTCTTTTTACTGTTAGTGATTCAGAGTACATCTCCATGTGGTCATTTATAATTTGCAAGCATTCTTTTGAAATCTGTTCATATCCTTTGCTCTTTATTGAGGAATGGCTATGGTGGTTACATATCTGTGCCAATAATCTGTATATTTTGGAAATCAACCTTTTGTTTTAGTGTGTGGTTGTTCAGTCATGTCAAACTCTTCATGATCCCATTTGGGGTCTTCCAGGCAAAGATACTAGAGTAGTTTGCCATTTCCTTCTCCAGTTTTATGCAGGCAGGGGTTAAGTGACTTGCCCAGGGTCATACAACTAGTAAATTTCTGAGGTCAAATTTGAACTCTGGTCTTTCTGACTCCAGGCCTAGTGCTCTATCCACTGAGCCACATAGCTGTTTAGTGTAGCAGTTTTCAAAGTACGATCTGGGGACCCCTGAGGGGTTTCAGGGTGTATGTAAAGCCAAAATAATTTTCCTAATAATATTTAGACATTTACATTTCTAACATGGTAAATATTGATAGATATAACCCACATAAACAAAAGCTATTTGGGGGGGTCCTCAATAATTTTATAGGGCAAAAGGGGTGAGAACCATTATCAGTGGTATTTGGTGCAAATATTTTCTCACACTCTAGTGTTTATCTTCTGATCCTGTTTTCCTTTATTTTATTCAAGAAAAAGCTTTTTAACTGTATATTGTCAAAATTTTCTGTTTTAATTTTTATATCATTTTCTATGCTTTGGTTAAGAACTTTCCTCCTAGTCAAAACTGTGATTAAGTGCCCAATCTTATTCTCTTCTAATTATTTTTTTTTATTTTTTTTTTGAGAGCAACTATGTGAAGTTTTTATTGCTATCCTTTTTGTTTTTAATTTATTTTTGACATGTTTGGTTTTCAGC
>JAQQSZ010014727.1:0-11447 GCA_028646595.1 Phalanger gymnotis
TAATAAGATCTTACTGTGCACTAGGGACACAGTGTCCAGAGCATGGGAGTACACTGAGTACACTGATCTGGTCAGCATATTATGAAATACTGTATTCAGTTCTGGGTACAATCATTCCAGCAAGGACACTGACCAATTGTAAAACATGCAGGGGAGGTGATCAAGATGATGAAGGTTTCAAGACCATATTATAGGAAGACTGGTTAAAGTAAATGGGCATGGTTAGCTTAGAGAAGGTTTAAGAGAAATATAATTGTCTTGATGTATTGGGAGGGCTCTAATGTTGAAGATGGAAAGCTTTGTCCTAGTTAGCCTCATAAGTCAGAATTAGGAGCCAACAGGTAGAACTTGCAGAAAGACAAATTTCAACTTGATGTAAGGAAAAAAATTCTTTCATAATAATTCTATCTTCCCAATAGTGGAATGGGCTGCCTTAAGGGTTAGTGGTCTTTCCTTCACTACAATTCTTCAAATGAAGTCTTCTTGACAATTTAAGAAATACTTATGGAATGCCTACTACATGTAAGGCACAGTTATTGAATGAAGACAAAAATGACAAATTGTCTTTGCTCTCAATAATCTAATATTATCTAGGTGAATATAACACACAAACATATAAGTAAATACAATACAATTTGAGGCAGTAGAGGTGGAGGTATGCTTTGTATATTTTTGATGTGTGCTAAAAAGATCCCTTCATAAAAAGATATATGGCTGGAATTCCATCATTCAAATTGTTACTCATTCCTGTCTTAAAATGTACCTATACATTATGAGAGAGAGACTTAAAGCTGGGCTGATAACTGAAGGAAACTAACAATTCTCTAAGGTTTGAGAGAAGATGTTCAATGATTCACACTGATGAATTTCTGTAGAAACTGAGATTTCTCCCAGCTCTCATAAGGATGTCCAACCATTGATTAGAGTACTTGCATCCTTTGCATAACAAGCTGGTCAGTGCTAATCTGTTTCTATAGATGCTCCCAGCTATGTTACAGTGTTTGGCAGAGAGCATCATTAATCTTTTTCTTTTCATTCCACTGATTGCAATTACAACAATTCAGCTTCAATTATAACCATTGCCTCAGCGTTCTACTTTTGTCCACTTTTCAAACAAATCTGGACTAGGAGGTTTGCATTATTCTGAGCATTCTGTTAGCCCTATTTCCTAAGGGTGTTTTTTTGATAGAGAAGCTGAATGAGATAAGGGATAGATTAGATGGCTTCTCAGGCTTCATCCAGTTCTGACATTGGATGATACTGGGAACTGCCTATTATCTCAGCTAACAGAAGTTAGCAAAAAACCTTTCCTCCTAGAAGTTATAAGATAATTCTAGGATGGTGATGTGACTTCCAATGGTGAGACAAGAGAAGATGGAAATTAAAGACAAATTTCACCTACTTGAGATTGAGTTTAGGACTAATCCTTATTTGTGCTCATCAGGCTTAAAGAACAATGACAATATTAGGATGAATGTGTCAATAATACCTTGTTATCTCTGACTCTTAAGATGAAAGGAAATTTATGGTATGGATTAAGAGGTTAACTTGAAATCTGGAAGGCCTAGTTTCTAACCATCCCTATGATTCTAGCCAGTGTGAGGCTGGGAAATTCATTTAACTTCTTAGTCTCCTAGAAATTTCTCTAACACTGCAAGTGGAGGAATACTTGCTGATTTGTATTGGTAAAGGGAGTTTTTTCTCTAGGAGTTCACTATATTAATGAAATCAAATGTCTGGATTTTATCATGTCCCTAACCCTTTAAAATAAAAGCAAAAATAACTATTATCTTGCAAAATCAACCAGCAAACATTTATTGAAAGTGCCACCTGCGATCTGTTAGGCATGCAAAGTAAAAAATGAAAGTCTCTGATTTCAAGGAGCTAATGTGTTGGTGACACATCCTTCCCTCAGCTTGGACTTCATGGCCTTTATGGTCAATTCCTACATTAATTCTATGATCTTATAATTCCACAAATAAGTGACAGGTTTTCCATCACTTAAACAAATCACAAAACCAGACTATACACAAAATCATTGGAGAAGCATGCAGCCATTCTAGCATTATCTATGTATTTTTTTCTATTTTTCATGTCCACCTCAATTTTTCCTTGATAAAAATAATGATAGTATATCAAAGTTTTCCTATTAAAAACAGCAACAACTAAGAGATGAAATTCATTGTACTATAAATATAGAGTTCAAAATATTCTTGGGAATTAAATGAATTGTACTTGATCTGGGGCAGAGGTGAAGAGTCTGTGGCCTCAAGGCCACATGTGGCCCTCAAGTGTGGCCCTTTGACTGAATTCAAACTTCACAGAACAAATCCCCTTAATTAGAAAGATTTGTTCTGTAAATCTTGGACTCAGTCAAAAGGCCACACCTAAGGACCTAGAAGGAAGGCCACATATGGCCTTGAGGCTGCAGGTTTCCCACCCCTGACAGGAGTATTATCACAAATAAGCTATTGTCCACAATCAACTGAATGTAACATTGATCCATAAAATGATAACAACATTTAAATATACATCATCAAAACAAATACTCATAATCTCTAAATTGCATGGGGTAAAAAACTTTTAAAATATAGATATCTAGTTGAAAACAAATCAAAACCATGAGGAAATCTTTTCCATCATCCTGTCCAGATTGATCCAAAAGATGATCTCAGTGAGTCTATAGAAGATACACTTTTCTCCCATTACTTTTATTCAATTACAAAAGGCAATCATTTTATCCACCTAAGCAATAGTCCACAGTACACTAAATACTAGAGAACAATTAACAACATAGTGACCTATTCCATGGCTGATTCTGTCTGAATTCCATTGACCAAGAGAAGAACAAAATGATGATGTGATGATATATACACATACATACATATGTGTGTGTATAATTTTCATTTTATTCTCTTATATGCATATGTGTGTATGTATAACAATAGATACATTTATCAATATTCCTAAGTCTTATGAAATAATTTGCTTCTTCATTTGAGATCTTCAGATTGACATGTAAACAACTGTTGTCAGCTGTGGCATGAGATAAATGATTGGCAATATCAATCCATCAAAAATGAATCAGGGGAAAAGTAATGGGAAATGAACATGAAAGATAAATTTACAAGAATCAAACAGTACTTAAAGGAATGGTTTGAGACTGGGTCATTCAAATTTAATTGACATTATTTCAGTCTCCTAAACCCAGAACACATTAATGAGGTCTGCAATTTGGCATCTGTGCAAATTAAAAGGTACAATTAAATGGAAACAGGATTCGGTCAATGCAATAATTAATACAAAATACAAGTCAGAGAAAAATATTTTGTCGAAGACAGAAAATATTACCATAATATTTTCTTCACTTATAATGAAATATAAGAAAATCTGTGACTTCTCTGAGTTTGAAAAGTCAGCACATTTTAATTTGTGTTCATTTTGTACATACTTTTTTGTTCATTGAAGCAACAGAGTAGACACAGTAGATAAGAAAATTTACCTTAGATATAGAAGACCCAGATTCAAGCCATGCTTCAGACATATGATGCTTCTGTGATCCTAAGCAAGTTTTTGAACCCTCTTTCCTCTACTGGTTGCAATGCTGAATCATTTTCACAGGACTTTTTCTACCATGCCATTGAAATCTCCCAACTTGGAAGCTCACTCCAGTCCTGGTCTACCTCCACCTAGCATTGGAAGGCACTTTAAGATTGATCAGTTCTTCCCAGAACCACCATTTCGAGGAGGAAGCCTAGGCCAAAATTCTCTTTATTCACCACCACCTGTCCCCACCCTCTCCTTTAAACTTCCTTTTTGTGCCTGTCTGTCTCCATTAAAATGCAACTTTCTTCATGGCACCAGGAAATATCTTTCTAAATAAATTTGTATTCCCAGCACTTAGCGTAGTGGTAGTGACTGGGCTAACCATGTAATAAGCTCTTGGTGAGTGATTAAACTGATTTAACCTGTTGGTGATCTAGGCAACTCTCTAAGGTTATTAATTGCAAAGAATATGAAGACCTGCATTCCTAGACAGAATTTCCTCATCCGGAAGATTCCAATGCCAATGAAATCATAGGTCTATTCTTTATTCCAGGGTTTGTACACATTTTGTCTACCTACAGAACGTAAAATTCTAGAGAAATAGTTAAAATTCTCTTAATCTTGAAAATTCATATTGGAATTTTGTTTTTAAACTTAATTCCTCCTTTCTCTTTTCTGTGCATTGATATATATATGTACATATTTCAATTATTTGCCTTCCCTTTAGTTGTAGCTGTCTGCTAAAAAAAGCTTTTCAAATCTCTTAAAAGCGACCTATCATACCTATTGAGTCATTGTTTATAGCAAATGCTCTCTTTTTCTTTTCTTTGCAGCTATAAATAACACCCAAGCCTTTGGCTCAGGGCTTCTTAAGCATAAATGCATGGGAGTCCATAGGTAGATTTCAAATGTCTGTGTGATTGGATGGGGAGAAAAATGCATCTTTATTTTAACTAACCTCTAAGGGAAATTTAGCATTTTCAATTATTTGAAAAAATATTATTCTGAGGATGACATGACACATAAAATGTTTAAGAAACCCTGATTTAGAAAGAATCGACTTATGCTGATGTCACTTTTTATTATATGTTTATATTATATATATATATACAAATATTTAGAAATATACACACATATAATATACACATAACACATACACATATATACATACACATATATACATATACATACACATACATACACACATACACACACACATATATATAAATATATACATATATGTGTATATACATATATATACATGTATATAAATGTAAAACCTGTAGCACCTTTCTGTACCCTGGAAACATCTAGGGGATGAGGCCAATGACTCAATAAAGCTTTTTTTTTTTTTCTGTGCTTTTAGTTTTGGCTTGGTTTGGTTTTGTAGGCTAAGTCTGAAGTGTTCTCAAAGATATTAAAAAGTTTTCCCAGTTTGCCTCACAAATAGTAAAAAGGGTCAATCATACAGGTAGTACTAAGTAATCTGCTTAGGAACTTTTTGTAATTAAAGGCCGCCTGTCCAAATGGTTGACTGGTATGTCGACTAGTTTTATTTCTGAGTAGAGTAATATATTTTAAGCCAAGATCCAGCTAGCCCCTCCAGGAAACGAGGTGAGCCTCAGTGACTAAGAAATATAGTGGGTTGTGAAATAAATACATTAAGGGACATAATAGCTCAAAAGATTTTATAGGGTGACAATTAGTCTGTCCTGCTGAGTGTAGCTTTAGCACCATCTTTTACCCATTCCCACAAACCTATGATTCTAGAGTAAATTCTCTTTGCTCCCTTTCATACACTCCCTATTACAGCCAAACTGTCCTGGGGGCTAGCTGTCTCCCATCTAAGACATCTTCTCTCCTAACTCCATGCCTTTTCATAGATGTCCATCATTAACAGAAACACACTTCATCCTCGTCTCTGCTTCATATAATCCATACCTTCCTTCAGAGCAGAGCCTGGCAGCCAACTACACGACCACTTTCTGCATCTTGCATTTCTGGATCTTGATTTCTGTTCTCTCTCTACTTCTCTCTCTCCTTCTCCCTCCCCCCCCTCTCAGTGTCTGTGTGCCTATCTCTATCTCTGTCTCTATGTCTCTGTCTCTCTATTTCTGTGCCTGTCTCTATGTCTGTCTCTGTCAGTCTCTCTGTGCCTCTCTTTCTTTGTTTGTGTTTCTCTCTCTCTCTCTCTCTTCACCATTGGAATATTTGATTCTTAAGGGAAAAGTTTTTTTTTTTTGTAATCCCTTTACTATTTCACCAATCACAATATCTTAAACATAGTAGGCACTTAAAAGATAGACTGAATTCAAATGAACATCCCAGAGAACCCTGTAAAACATAAGGCTGCCCTAGATGTGAAATATGATGCTAAGGATATATGGGGAAGCGGAGATGTCGATTTGGATGATACTCTGGAAAAGAGCTCTTTGGGGGCTGCCAGTAGTCTGAACAATCAGCAGGTTGTCACAGTGCTACTTGCTGTTGTTAGAGAGTTGGTTGTTATTGTTTATACTTCCACTGCTCTTTTAGTGCTTTGCTCAAAATAAGACACCTTACCTATGATGAATGTTTTGTTTCTTTCTCACTGATCTGCTCAATTGTCATATTGGTCAACTTGGTCATATTTCCTAATTTCTTAGCACTTACTTTAATTTACCTTGCTTGTGGTTATTAATTTGATTTTCCCTTAACAACAGTATCTTAAGTATATAAAATATTAAGCTTTGTTTTTCATGAGGCAATTGTGCTCAGGGATTGTACATATTTAAAACTTAATGAAAGTCATAGCTGGCAGCCTAAGTAACCACATTTGAACTGTTTGCCTACTTCATTAGTCCATTTATTACCTCTTTGAAGTTACGCGTTTTGGTAGGCTTGCCCATTCCAGACTTGCTTCATGTTTCACTGGCACATGCCAGTCCCTCTGCAGTCTGTTTGACTATAGCAAAGTAAGGAGTTTTTGGAATAGGTGTGGGATTTGGCATTTTAACCTGTTTTTAACTGCCTGCTTTTCTCTGCAAAGACTCAGATGTTTTCTCCCTCTGGCATCTTCCATTTTTACTACTCTATAGAGCCTCAGTTCTCAATTTTTTATTGTGTAGGTTCATGTAGGAGCTTTAGCTGAGAAGAGAATAGGCTCTATGAGGCAAGGCTGTGGGAATAGGAGTTATTTAGCCTGGAGAAGAGTGAGATGATGAGTGACAATCAGAGCTCTCAGTTCTGTGAATGGTGGGTCTATAGGTAGTAGAGTGCTGCCATTATTGCTTTTCCTTGAGGCAAAGACAAGAAGTAATAGGCCTGGGAATTAAGGTTAAGCATGAAAAAGAACTGCTAGACTGAAAGGATGTTGAAACATTGAAATGGGGGAAACTCTAGTATCTTCTGCATTTTTGAATTTGTAAAATTTTAGTGTAACCTAGAATCAGAACATTGGATGTAGTAAGAAGTATAACAACTACTATTACTACTACCATCTAAGTTATTTCATTTGATGCTCTAGTAATCTTTTAGCTATCCTTGCACAGTTACTTAAATAGTTGTCTGGAAAAACAAAGACAACAAAGGTTATTTTTTTCAACTTCATAATTTGTTTCATCGGTTACTCATTGTCTCTTACTTTCCCACCAAAATATCTTTTGTCATACCAGTCATTATGTTTGGAATATTTATTCTCTTATTGACCTATTTTGGGCTCTTTAAGACTAGCTTAAATTATAGCTTCTTCATGAATTCTTCCCTATTTACCCTCAAATGCAATGATTACTTTCTCATCTGCATTCAACATATTTTGTATTTTGTTTATTTTTCTCATGCATTTAGTGTGGTCTACTAGTAAGTACTAATTTGATGCTAAAGACAGAGTAAGCCAACAGAAGAGATGCATTGCCAGCCTGTATGGTAATGTTGCTCTGAAGACTTTTGAGCTTTTCACGCTCCTCAAATTAATTATTTCACAACCCACTCTATTTCTTAGACAACTTCCTCACTCCTTTTTCTGTTGCCAGTTCTGATTATGGTTCAAAATATGTTGTCCTACTTAGAAATAAAATCAGTGCACACACCAGTTAACCATTTATACAGGGAGCCTTTAAATACAGATAGGCTTCTAAGCAGATTACTAGGATGAATGATTCCTTTTGCTATCTGTGAAGCAACCTTAGACTCAAAAAACATTTTAAAAAGCTTATTTTTCAGTAATTTTTAAGAATTTGACATTGAGAAAGATTTTTAACTCTTCTAAAATTTTAGTTTTCTCTGCGAAATGAGGATAACAAGGCTTGTAACTTTGATCTTACAGGATTTTTATGAGCAAAGTATTTTACAAACATGAAAGCATTCTATAAATATGAGGTTTAATTATTTGCACACTGTTATTAATTATAATTACTTGTAAATGTCTTATACATCTGATTTCTCTTTGAATTCCTTAAAGGATGCCATATACAAACTTTATACCTCTTATAGTGACTAGCATAAAGCCATTCACTTAGTAGGTACTTTGAAAATGTAAGTTAAGTGAATGGAATGTTTATGATTCTTAAAGTTTTTTTTTTTTGTTCAATAAATATCCTTAATACTTACTCCACTGGATGTGAAGTTCACATTCAGTTTCAATTCAACAAGTCCTTATGTTATACCTACTTGAATTTGACTTTCCATTCCAAAATTCAGTGGGTTAGTGTATTTATCATAACATTATGTCCTATATAATTCATCTAGAAAATTTCACATGTACTTGTTAATTAAAGAAGCCTCAATGTCAATGGGAAGAATTCAGAAGGGCTTATTGATGTTTTATGGCTCAATGTAAAATAATGTTGAAGTGTTAAAGGGTTCTTGTTTTTACCTTAGACTCTCATGCTATAGATTACATGTCCATATTGTGCTTGGACCCTGATTTCCAGCTGAGATTTATTCATTCTGCAGAACACTTTGTAGCCTTTGGAAATCACAGATGTAATTAGCTTGAGAAGGTTAGAGACATAAGAGGTAGAGCCCCAAAGAATTAATGCAATAGGTGGTGTTAAAGTTACATAATTAAAGTTCTGCTTGAGTTCAGACTCCAGAATGTTTTCAAAGTTAGTTTAAAAAAATGACTGCATCCTTCAAACTTAGGTGACATGTTGTCTGAACACATATATGAAAGGAAATGAGAGACTTGTGAGGGACAGCAAGCAATCCAATTTGACTACTAAAGAAAATCCTTTTTTTTTTCACCACAAGAAGAGATGTTAGGGAGAAATATGTGTTTGTATGCATGTATGTATGTGTGTATATGTATACACACATATACATATGCATATATAAACATATTTTGCATCCAAATAATGCCTAATTTTGTTACTTTAATCTTGTTTTTAAATTATGATTATCATTGCTGAAAATTCCTCCAAATTACTCAATCACATCACAAGTGAATTAAAATGTTTAGTGTCATATATAGAACTTTTTTTCAGAAAAGTTGAATTACCAAGCATTATTCTAATTATGGAATTATTGTGCTACATACGATATCTTCGATATAATTACAGGCCCATAAAATTAAAGTATTTTGCCTATAGGATTTTTATTGTAAAATGAAAAATAAAAAAATTATGTATATATTCAACTCAAATCTCATATTTAAACTGAACATTTTAATAAAATCATAGAATTTTATTATGAGAGAAATTACACAGAATTTATCTTAACAGGGAAGTCATATGATATTTTTCTGTTACTTCTTTGGTTTTAATCTTGACTCTCCACCTGTAACTTTGGCTTCAGTTCTTTAGCTAATTATTAACTACTCCAAAGTAGTTTAAAAATTCTAGTGTGAAGATTACTAGACAAAGCATATTAGGTCTAATATTTCAAAAGGACTGGGCAATTTAGGGCTAAGTTTCAAATACTAACACCTCTTCAGGAATGTAGCGATAACAATAGGGAATAATAAGGTAAGGAACTTTATTCTGTTTATATTATTTAGTACCTTTTCTGTGACCTTAGAGTGTTTAGAATACTTAGAGGTTACATGAATTGCCCACATTCACAGAGGCAGTCTGTGTCAAAAGAAGGACTTAGACCCAATTCTTTCTGATTCTGAGGCTATCATTATTTCTCTCCTTCTGAAACTTTCCATTCCAACTTTCTACATTGAACAATTATATGTATGCCTATATGTCTGTAAATGCATCATATGCACCCATACGCCTATGTATACATATATATATAAGTATGCAATGCTTACGTTATGTGAGCATATGTGTACATATATATGTAGATACAAATTTGTGACATAATTAGTGAAAATAAAGTTAGCTTCAGAGGTGAATTATCTGTGTCAGTCAATGGTCAACAACATTCTTCAGGGAATCTCTGAGATGTGTGGTGGTAAAAGAGATGAATGCGTCCCTTTAGAAAGTCTATGATTAAAAAAAAAACCTTTGGTTTGATTATTTATCTCATAGAACATAATAATTAGATTAAGGCCAAGGTTTCTAAAGGAGGGGTAATGTGGAGAAGTTGATTATTTTTTTCCTTTTTTAGAAAAGTTAACAGATAATTTAAATTTCGATATGTTTCTCTGATGATTTTCAACATATCTCTTACTATATTTTCTAAAATTATGGCCTCTTTCTATACAACACCAAACTCTCACCCCATGATAGATTGATTGTATGTTAGGTCAGAGTGTTGGTTTGAGTCTTTAAAAAAAGTATATTTATTTATTTATAACAATTAAAAATTGTTCCAAATTTTCTCTCTTACTAGTCCCTCTTCTACCCACTGAAAAGGTAAACAACTTGATACTCAGTATACACGTGAAATCATATAAAATATGTTCATATTAGCCATGTTGCAAAAAAAGAAAAAGAAAATGAGAAAAGTATACATCGATTTGCACTGAGTTTTCATCAGTTCTCTCTCTGGAGATAGCACTTTTCATCACTAATATTTCCAAATTATCATTGTATTGATCAGAGTAGGTAAGTCTTTAGAAGTCAATCATCATTATGATATTGCTGTTATTCTGTACAATTATCTCCTGATTCTGTTCACTTCACTTTTTATCATATCATTTAGGTGTTCCCAAGGGTTTTTTTTGTCCCATCCACTTTGTCATTTCCTATACTTTAATTAGTGTTCTGTCACAATCGTATAATACTTGTTCAGTCATTCCACAGTTAATGGGCATCTACTCAATTTTTGATTCTTTTTCCACAACAAAAAGAGCTTCTATAAGTATTTTAGTATATAAGAGTCATTTTCCTTTTTGGAAAAATCTCTTTGGGTGGTGGAGCCACTTTGGTGGCTGGAAAGCAGGGACTTGGTTAAGCTCTCCCCCAAATCCCTCCAAACACCTATAAAAAAAATGGCTCTCAACAAATTCTAGAGCTGCAGAATGCACAAAACAGCAGAGGGAAACATGTGTCCAGCCCAGGAGAGCCTGGATGGTCGCTGGAAATGGTGTATCGCACTGTGCTGGGGGCAGAGCGCAGCCCAGCATGGTCCACGTCAGGACAGACCAGACCCAGAGTCACTCAGCTGGAACAGGCCTTTAGGGCCATGAATCATTGAGCTGTGGCAGTTACCAGACTTCTCAACTGACAAACACCAAAGAACAGGTTAGGGGGAAACTGTGGGATCGTTTTCAGAGTGGTCTGGGCCACCAGATCTGGAGGTGGTGAAGGTGCTGCAAGAGTGGCAGTGGCAGCAGCATGAAACTCCTGAGGCTGCCTCCAGAACTCCAGTGTCAGGAGCTTCCCAAGTCCCTGGCTCACATAGTGGGAGGAATCTAGCAGTGGATCAGAGCCGAAATGCAAAGAGTACTTTGTGGGCACAAAGGCAGATTGTCTTGCTGTGCCCTGCTTGGATCTGTATTGTAGTCTTGCTTGGTGGTGGGGGAGGAGGAG
>JAQQSZ010014728.1:0-11447 GCA_028646595.1 Phalanger gymnotis
TAAAAGTGGCAAGAAAAAGCAGTTCATTGGGAGGGAAGAGGGGGCAATTGAGGGGGAATGAGTGAATCTTGCTCTCATCAGATTTGACCTGATGAGGGAATGACATACACACTCAATGGGGTATCTTATCCCACAGGAAAGAAGGAGGAAGGAGATAAAATGGGAGGACAATAGATGGGAGGGGAGATAGGGGAAGGGGGTAATCAAAAGCAAACACATTCAAAATTGGACAGGGTCAATGGAGAAAATTGAATAAAGGGGGATAGAATAAGAAGGAGCAAAATATAGTCAGTCTTTCACAACATGAGTATTGTGGAAGGGTTTTAAATAATGACAAGCATGTAGCCTGTGTTGAATTGCTTGCCTTTTTAGGGCAGGTGGGTAGGGAGGGAAGAGGGGAGGGAATTTGGAGATCAAAGTTTTAAAAGCAGACATTCAAAAAAAGGTTTCTGCATGCAACTAGGAAATAAGATATACAATGGGGCAATAGAAACCTATCTTGCCCTACAAGAAAGTAAGGGAAAATGGGATGGGGGTGGGGAGTGGGGTGACAGAAGGGAGGGCTGTCTGGGGAACGTACCAACCAGAATATATGCCACCTTGGAGTTGGGGGAGGGTGAGGGTAGAAATGGGGAGATTTGTAATTCAAACTCTTGTGAAAATCAATGCTTAAAACTAAAAAATTAAATAAATAAATAAAAGATAAAGCAAGGAAAAAAAATACCTGAGCTCTTTAGAGAGTTCCCTATGTAATCTCACTGGTTTCTTTCAAATATTTACCTTTTCCTCTTGTCTTTTTCAGGAATCTATGAGTGTATTGTCAAAATTTAATTCTTAAGTGTCTCCCAACCTTCTTGAGCTATATTCTCTTTATGAGTTTCTAGGCTTAGTATACATTCCCACTCTAGATTTTCTGAAATCTGCTTTCTCAATGTCCAAATTATGTGAATGGATGTGCCTTTTACCAACTTTTTTTTTAAACTAAGGGGAGGATGGGAGAATGGATGAAGAAAGGAAAGCAAATGAGTAGTATGTATTATAGAAATATACACAGATTCACTCCTTTCAGTTGGATGGCTTTGGAGAAAAGAAATTGTCAATGGTAAGCTTCATATTACATTTTTCAAGTAGTACATCTCAGGCCATACATGGAATTTTTTTCATAGAAGATATTCACAAACTTCTGCCAATCCCCTTTGTATTCTTGTCTATCCTTTTCTTCAATTCTCCTTATATACAGCTGCTAGAAAATAGGATGTTAACTCAAATGCTCAAATTTTCTGTGCCTCAGCAGAAACTTGTTTAAACTAGGAATAAAATGAGTTTTCTATAAGGTAAGCCAAAGGGGACAGGAGGTAGTTACATAGCAGAGAACTAGTCTCAAATGTTTTCCTGTTTCCTGTCCATGGCCAGGTATATACATACTTAGATCTGTAATCTCACAGATGTGTGTCCTCTCTATATCACTGAAGGTTGCAATCCATTCATTATTTCTCATCTTGAATGATTGAAGCATTTGTTAAGTGATTGCTGTATGCAAAGCTCTGTGCTAAGGACAGGGAATATACAAATAGAAAAGTGAAACAATACTATGTTATTCATGTCCATTTCTTTCAATAAATCCTCCAAAGAGGATCTACTTATTATGTTAAAGACCTATTAGTCTTTTGATATTTCATGCAAACCCACCTGTTATCCTTGCATCTGGCTACAAGATGGTTCTCACTTCTTTTCCAGTGCTATGTGTCATTGTTGACACCATTTATACTACTTTTTACATATATGAGCACTACGAAAAAGTAGATAACTCCCACAAATCACCAAACCCTTCCATAAATGTGTCAACCATGTCACTGATTATATGAAACACACACATACATAAGTGTGTATATATAGTATATATATATGTGTTTGTGTATAGATATATATGTATATCTATGTATGTATCAAAATTTTTCATAAATCTCAAACTTTAAATCACAGCAAATGAGGTCTAAAAGGAATGGCAGAGGTTGTTTCCTCCAGACTCTTCATTTTGTATATAAGGAAATTGATACTCAGAAGTGGAGGAGCTTGCTGAAGGAAACAGTGAGCATATTATCATTTAGGATCTGAACTCAGGTTTTCTCATTTGATTCTACATTCAAGGCTCTTTCAACTTGGCCAAGTTATGTCATTAGTTTGCTCATTCCTGCTGCTTTCATAGATCAATATTAAGTTAAATTTCTCAGGCTTAAAGAACTTGGGGCACTTGTTTCTGTTTAAAAGAGAACACTTTCTTTGTGTGGTCTAAAAGGAACAGGTGAGAGCAATGGATTGAAACTTACTTCAAAACTCTCAGGATCCTTGGTTTCTTCTGTGAAGAAACTCTTCTGTAAAAAGACTCTCTTTGATAATGTAGAATGCAACTCCCCCATATATAAATAGGACAATTTGAAGAGTAAGTATATACAAAAATAATTCAACACCTGAATGTCTCACATTTGTTGAGGAGCCTGGTTGAAGCTACCAAATGAAAGAGACTGAAGAAATGGAGGAGATGTAGATAGAAAGTAGTTCATAGGATAAAGACTTAGGCAGCCTGCAAACTCAAAAGGAAGCATCAGTGTGATATGGTAGTCAATAGAACAAATAGGAGCTAAGGCTACATTAGTAAGCAATCATTTTTTAATTGTGCTGTGGGAACAAAATGCTTCTTTTGTTCCATAAATCAAAAATATAAATAAAAAATAAGAAGTACATTGCTCAGGGCAAGGGAAGTTATGATCCAGATATGCCATACCCTGAGAAGACCATATCTTGAGTTCTAGACATCATAATTTTGGAAGGACATTGACAAGCTAGAAGATGTTGGGAGGAGGGTGCCTAAGGTGATGAGAAGACTAGATATCATGCCAAATGAAAGTCTTTTGAAAGGACTGGGCATGTTTAGCCTAGGAGGGGAAAACAGAAGAGTCATATTATTGTCTCCAAACACTTGAAGTATCGTCCTGGGGAAGATGGATTAGATGTCTTCTTCTTAACCTTAGAAGACTGAACAAAGACCAATAGGGGAAAGCTACAGGGAGGCAGAGTTTAGCTTACCACAAAAAATGAAAATTAAGAAAAAAACTTCCTAGTAAGTAGAACTATCTTAAAATGAAATGGGATACTTTGGGGAGGTAGGTGTTCCTGAAGGTCTCCAGGTATATGTTAACACCTACCGTTGTGGATGGAATTCAATTCTGTTTAACAAACATTTATTAAGCATCTAGCCCAGTGCCTTATACATGTTTAATAAATTATTCTTGATTGTGTAAAGGTTCATGATTTAAGTGTGTTAGGCTAATTGACTTCTGACACACCTTCTAAGCCCTGAAATTATAGAATATTTTACTTGAGAACAGGGACCAATTTGGGGTGTGTGTGGGAGGGGAGGAAGGTGGAAATGGAAATTGTCTTCCCAACCCCTAGGACAGCACTTTATACATAGTAGGTACTTAATAAATACTAGTCAGAATGTAGTCTACGATTGGAAGAACTCAAAACCACTTACACAAGTGCAAACTGCTTTAAGGATTAGCATTCAGTAGGTGCCTTTTAGTAAAGAGTTGGTACCACTTATCTTCTTTACAAGACATTTCAGAAGCCTATAAGGAAATAGTGCAGAGTGAGGGACTCATTAGAATATATACCACTGAGAACATCACAGACTTTAAAACGTAAAACCAAACAAAACCAAACCAGTTAATGCAGATATCAATTCTCTGTTTAATAGGAACAGAGAACTGCTGATACATTGGTTTAGAAGGGACACTTAAAACCTCCACTTATTGTATAATTATTAATATTTATTATTCTCTAGAGAAAATGACCTTGTATACATTTACTTTCCAAAGATTGGCAGTAAAAGCAGATTATACTGATAAACAAGCAATTAGTTTTCTGTGGGGGGTTTTCTGTTTAATTTGTTTCTTCCTCCAATTCTGTTATTTTTCCTAGCATGTAATTTTTTTTTCTAGTTTTGCTGGTTGAGTCATGTAGAAGGGTAAAATTACTCTCCCCACTCCCTCCCTTTTATGGAGCTACACAATGACATCATTAAGGTTAATTACACTAGCAATTAAAAAGCATCTAGTTATTTGGAAACAGTCAGTGAGGATGAATTGTTCCTCCATGCCTCAACACATGAATTGGTTTGATGGGAAAGTGGAAAGTCTGTAGGTCAGGGATATATTTCTTGCTGCATTTTGCTGTCAGAAGGTTTTTCCTCCTGCCCTTGGAAGGCCCAGAAGTGTTGGATAAACCACATTATACCACTCCTTATCTTTCTTATGGGTATTAGGGACAGATATTCTCATTAACTCTCAACTTGTGAATTATGGGTGAGCCATTTACTGTACAGAATTATAAATTGTCCAAAACTATTTGTGCTCATAGCCTATTGGCTTTGAATTTTGGTTCCCTTGTGCAGTACCGTTAGTTTTAGGGCCTGTCTGGAGTGCCAGTGGACAAATTTCTTAATTGCAAATGGATCCTGTCTATGTTTTGTGACATTTATTAATCCCCAAATTATTTCCCTTGTATGTAATTTTTCCCCCTATGAAGTTATGCTAATTGATAAATCAGTAGAAACTCAGACAAACATACATTTGCACTAACTCTTCTGAATTTCACTTGCATGCCTGTCTGCCTGTATCAGGAGATTCCTAATTGGCTTTTATATTTACTTGACATGGATAGTGGTTTTTATAACACACAATTCTGCCTCTAGCTGTGTGCTAGAAAACTGTAATTCGAAAGAAGATATGCCATTTGATTCCTTGGTGTGGATTAAACTAAAATGAGCTCCTTTACCTCTAGAGAGAAGTGAATTATTAGACTTGTTGTCAGTGGGCAAACCACAAAGACTTGTTGATTGAGGGATCAACTGACTGATTGGGAGGGGCAAGCCAAAGTAAATAGCACCAGAGATCAAGGCAAGAATATAAATTTGCTTTTCTCTGATTTCTCTGTGGCAAATCATTCCTGTGGTCACCGTCTGGAGGGTCTTTCCCCAGAAGGGAACAAGCTTCCTGATGCAAATATTTCCCTTTCAAATACAGTAGCATATGTAGCCTCTACATTTATGCTCTATTCTTTGTTCATGGTCACCAAAAAGATGGAATACTACATACAGTAGTTATCCTGTGGTAGACATGCCTTTTGAACGGGTGCTTTAGATGAACTGTTGAAAGCAAGAAAAATCTATGTGTCATTATTAGAAATGCTTAGGAAAGTAAGTTAAACTTTCTAGGAATATAAAGCACTCCTGGCTACCTAGAAAGAAAAGAAATAAACAGAAAACAAAGCATATATACCATTGTGTAGGTTTTAAAGATGTAACTACAAACAAATGCTCTTTTCTTCTCTTCCCTCCTCTTTTGAGGCATCAGATCATCAGACATTTTTTGGCAGCTCAGTCCTCTTACACAGCAGGAGGTCAATTTTCTCCTAGGCAGTCAGAGAAGCTTCCTAACATAAAGACTTTTGATATTCACCACAAGAACCTGTTTAAGAAAAATCTTGAACATTTAAGGCTGTAACATCAATGTGGGAGTACCTAGAGACTCCATCATTATTAATTGTAATATGTAAAATTGTGCAATAGGACCTGACCAAACCTCCATCATTGTTGTAGCATCGTTAATTGTAATATGTAAAATTGTGCAATAGGACCTGACCATTCCTCCATCATTGTTGTGGTAGTAGTAGGAGCTGTTTCTGTAGGGTGGGTTGATTTCCTTTTAAAGATACAGAGAGTATTCTCTGGGGCTTAATTTTAATTTCCTTGCCACCCGAATCATAAAAATTCCAGCCTATATAGGAATTTGGTTTTAGCAGAATTCTCATTGTCCTTTTAGAGCATCTATCTGACTCAATGTGGATGGGGCAAATGTAGAATTATGGATGAATAGCTGTTTTATCTTGAATTACAATATTTTTAACCTTAAGAATTATGTACTTTTATCTTTTGTTATTAGTAATTTTTGAAAAATTACATTTTGTGGTCCATGAGTATCTTATTGCATTCTGACCCTAAGCCCAAATGAGTGGATTGGCTTAGCCAAGATTAGCTTTGCTGTGGAGGTTGTCAGAGTACCTTAGTACTCTATGGGTCTTTTTCAGGACTCATCTACATGTGCTCAATCCCCTAAAGGCAGTGGGGAAAGACTTGGGGGCTTTCATTTCCCGTAAACCAGAAAGAAATCATTGTCATACCGTGTGGCAGTGGGTGTAGACTAGGCAGGGGACAGAACCAAGGGCACCAAGGTGGCTAAGGGTTAAGAAATTGTGTGATTGCGAGGTCATGAAAAGATAGAAGTCTGGAAGATGAATAATCAGGACAGGGCCAGGGACTATGTATGTTTTGGTTATCAATAATAAGGCAGGGATCAGGAAGGGAAGAAGTCAAGGAAGTAGCCACACCTTGTAGTCAGGAACAAGACAGGAACACTGAGTAAGCCAAGGTTTCAAAAAGCCATACAATATTAGAGGTGCTATGTAAATAAGCAGGTAGAATCAAAGGTTTCATTGATCAGAGTACAACAGTGAACTTAGTCTTGCCACTAAAATTTTTGACTGAGGTAATCCTGTCTTTGGGCAGCTAGATGGTGCTTTGGAGAGAGTGCTGGTCCTAGAATCAAGAAGGCTCAACTTTCTGAGTTCAAATCTGGCCTTAGACGCTTATTAGCTGTGTGACTCTGGGCAAGTCACTTAACCCTTTTGGCTTCAGTTTCCTCATTTGTAAAATGAGCAGGAGAAAGAAATGGCAAAACACTCCAGTATCTTTGCCAAGAAAATGCCAAATGGAGTCACAAAGAGTCAGACATGATTGAAAACCTGAACAGCAATAATCTTATCTATACTTCCTATTAGAGTAGGAAGTTATCTCAGCATTAAATTAAATTCAACAAATACTTAAGTACCTCCTGGTATGGAGAATGCTTTGCTAGTTGCTTGGAGTAAGACCAAATTTACAGAAAGCATGATCTCTGCCCTCATGAAGCTTATAGTCTAATAGGATGGTGAACTTGGAGGACAAGTTTATGTAAGAGATGTCTACCACTGTCTAGGGAAAAGGTGAAGGTGCAAGAGGGGCAGGGTTGGAGTCTAAAGTTATATTGTCTTAAAGCCTTGCCCTAGGACACTTAGGTGTCCTATGACTTGTCCATACCCACAGTCAAAGCTGGCTCTTTGACCCTGTGCCTATCAGATATCCCTCTTGAAGTCTTTAAGGTACATTAAAGCAGAAAATATTGTCCTCCACCCCCTGAACCACCTCCTCCCCCGACCCTGCAAAAATAGGAAGTTTTTGCTAAACTCATTTTCATATGTAACACTCACGTAACACATAGAGATAACTGAATGGCAGCATCTATTTATGATTATAAAAAACAAAGACAAAAGGACAGACCTCCCAAATTCAATAAAGCACATGTGATGCTCATTTGTTGACCTTCTTTAATCTGAAGGTGCCTGCTCTGACCTTCTGCTTAGAAGCAATAGGTTAGAATATGGGCAACAGCAGGGTCTCCTTGTTTCTGGGTTTTGGGGTACTGGGTGAGATTTTTAATGGAGGAGATTTACTGGACGGCATTTGAAGTAGGATTTTAAATTCTTTGCAATGGTTGATTGAAGGTTCCTGCACCCTTATGGTCACATTGTATGTGGCAGAGGTTGGGGGACAGGTTGGGCAGGGGCTGGAGGGGGCGGAGATGGAGGCAGAGAAAATAAAAGGGTAGATGTGAGTAAGTGGAACATGATTTGAGACTCCATGGCCAGATTTCTCTCCTTCTACCTTTATTTTGCCCGTGTCCATATGCATATACTCCAAAGGTGGGGCCTGGATTGACCTGATACCATTAAGGACCGGGAGGGGGAGGTAGCAGGGTTTAGGATTAAGATTAGGGTTGTGGAAGAAATAAAAAATATTCCAACCTTAACTCTCACCCTGCAAGCAGAATCCCAGACCCTTCCCTATTCTTACTTTTTCCAAACTTCCAACCTTAATATTCCTCAGAGGTTTTCCTTAATTTCGAGGTTAGCTGGTCAGTCCTATTTTCCTCTCAGAGAAATATAGAGGTGAAAAGCTGTACTAGGTGCTTTGTTCTCTGTAATAACCCTGGTGTATTCATGACAACACTGCGGTGATCTTGATATTCAGTACCAGTATGTTCTTAAACAAATTGCTCTGGAAGTTTACTCTTTTGAAGAGGCATGTACCATAAAAATGGGAAAGATAAAGCTCTCACCAGGAAACCAGAGCAGATCATAACTCTGTTGCAGTTCAGGAAATGAAAATATACCAATAATGAGATGAAACTCAATTCAAAACAACTTATGTTGTCTTCGGTCCTCAAAAAATAATCTCTTTTTCTATTATTGGGAGAAACGTGCCTCTCTTTTTCACTTCTAGCAAATCCAAATTTCCTTCTCAAGCGATGATCGTGGTTAGATAAAATTGCTTCCACTTAGCTATTGTAGAGGAATGACAAATATATTATTGTTAGTCTTTATTGGCATTATTATTAGTCAGTTGTCAAACCTTGAAGGAAAAAGAGCCAAGTGAAACATTGAAAGAGTAATCATGTTTTCATAAATATGTTCCCAAATAATTATCTTGAGTATGCTATCTACTTAGCCTTAATATAAGTTTCTCATGTGAAACAGCCACAGTTTTTGATGACTTGGGAATTCATTTGGAAAATAAATAGAAATGATAAGCCCTCTAGTGTGATATATTAACAGCTACATTGACCGTGGGCATTCAGGCTCATCTCAGAGACAAGCTCCAAATTCTTGTCTCTCTCTCTCTCTCTCTCTCTCTCTCTCTCTCTCTCTCTCTCTCTCTCTCTCTCTCCCTCTCCCTCTTTCTCCCCCCTTCTTCCTCCCCCTTTCTCCTCCTCCTTCTCTCTCTCTTTTCCTCTCCCTTCCTCTTTTGCTCCCCCGCCTCCCCTCCCCTTTTCCCTTCCTCCTCCCCTTCACCCTCACATACACACATCCCCCAAGGACTTGATGTGTCTTTTCAGAGATAGAGTAATCAAATTAAGTAAATCTAGTCTTGTTGGCTGTGTCCCATCCTCTCTGTATATCCCTGTTGGTGTAATGTGCAAAGAGAGAATTCCCGGTTAAGAAAGATGCTGGAATGTTAAACAAACTGTGCAAAAGGAAATCTTGCTTCCAGAAGCAAGAGCTGCAGACTCTTTTCTCATCCTCCAAAATGATCCTCATCCTTGCCAGTGAAGAGCAATTTCACTTTTGACCTTTTTCCAGGAAAGAAAAGGCTGCACTTGAATAAGAATAGAAAGTGATAAAATGCTGAGTGGTGGTTGGGTACTGGTAAAGGAGCTGTGCGAAGAAGGTTTAGACTTTCATCATCCTTATTATGGCACAGAGACCTTACACCCTTGAAGAAAGACTGATTACTTAGAAAAGTGGCACCTACACCTAGAAAAATTATAAAGTAAGTGAAGTTTGTCACTTGTTTTGCCAGTCTTTTCTTTCTGTCCCCTCCCTCTTCCCCTCAGAAATCTAGCTTTCTCATCCTCTCTCTGCTTCCTGTCTCCCACGCTAAAATCAAATCTACCAAAGCATATTCTTAGCAAAGGACCTGATAAACCCTTTTATCGTGTACTATTTTTTTTTTCTTTTCTACAAAGGTATAAATAAGTGAGGAAGCTTTAATCGGTTACCTCCCTCAGAAGGTACTGGAATTTTAACTGGAGACAATGAATTACTCTGTAAATGGGAAATTAAAGGTATCTTCTAACTGGGTAGTAAGAGATAGTCTGAAGGATAAGGATCCCATCCTAACCCAGTAAGATTATTCAGACTTTACTCTCCCTATGTATAGAGAATATAGTCCAGAAAGGTAATAAAGATTCAGAATCTACCTGGAACCTTAAATGACTCATATGTGAAAATAGATGCAAAGGCTGCCAATTCCTGGCTTAGGAAGGGGAGAAAAAACAATCAGAACCTATTGTTGACAGGGAACAAGTAAACTGAGGAATTTCTGTGGTACTTTCACAGGAGAAGAGGCAGAGGAAGATGAGAAAACCAGAAGATCTCCAAAAATTGTCTAGACCTTTTCACAAAAAGAAAAAAAAAACATGAGCAGGAAAGGGATGGTGCTAAAAGTCTGTAGTGCTGTTGTAGCTATGAGAAACAGCTGGGCAACAGAGTCTGACTGTAATAGTATTTCTTTTTTGACTTCTTGGCTAAGGTAATGGAGAGTTAGATGTTACAGAAGTGGTATGTATAGTCAGATTAGCTTATCTATTTAATGGTGACTGAATGAATGAATTGATGAATGAATGAAGGGATGGAGTACTTACTATATACCAAACACTGTGCTAAGTGCTAGGGATAGATTTTTAAAAGAGGCAATTACCTTCTCTCGAGGAGCTTATATTCGAATAGAGAAGGGGTGCCCAGGGAGCAAATTTTTTTCTGTTGAGATGGAAAATTGGGATGGACAGAAAGATGGCCAGAGGAAATAGCCGGGTGGAACGTGCAAGTGAAAGACGATCTGTTGTCTAGGGTCAGCCAGTAGACGTAATGGACTAAATGGTCTAGGTTCCATACAGTTAATCACCAGTCAACTGGAATGAAACCTCAGGTCAGAAGCTCCAAAGAGGAATGGATAAGCTTCCCCGGGGACTGGGGCATGAGTTCAGGAAGACACAGGTAAGGAGGCCCAAGTGTCAGATCTCATCTTGAGGGCACCAGTCTGGTGGTGAGTAGGTCAACACCAGCAGAGTGTGAGGTGAGAGAGATAGACAGACAGAAAGAAACAGAGACAAATAGTGTGAGATGGAGAGGGAGACTCAGAGAGACAGAGGCAGGAGACAGAGACAGAAACAAAGAGAGTTAGTATTGTAGTATAAAGTATCTTCTGGTTCTCACTTCTGCCTACATCAATTCATATATGTCTTTTCATGTCTCTTTGAAACTGTCTTTCCCCTCAGTTTTTATAGCAGAATAGTATTCCATTATATTCATATACCATGATTTGATCTGCTGTTTTCTAATTGATGAACATCTTCTTAATTTCCAGGATGCATGTTCATATCTATATCTATACAAGCATATGTATGTATATATATATACATATGCATATGTGTGTATACATATATACACATACTTACATACATGCATATATGTATATATAATTATTTCTGGCATATCATTTATAGTATAGTAACCATATAGACATGATTCCATTCATATCTCTGTGTGTGTGTGTGTGTAATTTTTTGTACATATAGGGCCTTTTCCTCTTTTTTTGTGCTCCGGAATATAAGCTTAGCATCTGGCTCAATGGACATGCCTTATTTAATCATTCCTGCACATAATTCTACTATTATTGTATGTTTAATCATTGGAGGGCTATTGCTCAGATGGATAAAATGATTTTTTTTTTT
>JAQQSZ010014729.1:0-11446 GCA_028646595.1 Phalanger gymnotis
TTGTTCAGTCATGTCCAACTCTTCCTGATCCCATTTGGAGTATTCTTGGCAAAGATACTGGAGTGGTTTGTCATTTCCTTCTCTAGCTCATATTTTACAGATGAGGAAACTGAGGCAGTCAGAGTTAGTGACTTGTTCAGTGTCATACTGCTAGGAAGTGTCCAAGGCCAGCTTTGAACCCAGGTCTTCCTGACTCTAGGCATAGCACTCTATCCACTGTACCACTTAGCTACCACTAAACAAAAACTTGGAGTCAGGAATGCACAACACATGTAAAGAGACAATGCATCAATAAGTCTGGACATGACAGAGAGTTTGGTGAAGAAGGGAAAGTTAAGTTGGAAAGGTAGATTGGTGAAAGGTTGTGGAGGGCCTTGAATGTCAGGGTAGTTACTGATCTCTATGCCCATCACTTACACACTGGACCTCAAGTTTCTCCTTGTTGCTCAGGAGGTGCCAGATGTGACCCCAGCTTGTTCTCAGCTGGCTTTTCTCTTTACCCTGGATATTTGCCCAACTTTCCTTAATCACAGGGACAGTAGAGTAAAACCCTTCCCCACCTTTTTCTCCCTGGCACTCTCTCTTTCTCTCTCTGTCTCTGTCTCTCTCTCTCTCTCTCTCTCTCTCTCTCTCTCTCTCTCTCTCACACACACACACACACACACACACACACACACTCTTCTGCAATTTCAGCCAAAGGTTGTTTTATTTCTGACATTTGGATAGATAGTCCATCCATAGAAGCTGCTAAGATGAGGAGAATCTAAGAGACTTTGAGAGAAATCAAAGCCTGGTATTCACCAAGAAAAAAGTTCACAAAGTACATACTTGTGGAGTAAACCTTCCCACAAAGTAGATAATTAGATCTTATGGACTGCAATTAAATACAGTGTTTTGTTTTGAGAAGTCACAGGAATGGTGGAAGGAGGCAGAGGCAAGTTGATCAACAAGCCCTTTCCAAGACCAATGGCAATATTGATAGAATCACAGTTCCCAGAACAAAAGATGAAAAGATAGAAAAGTATGGGATCAGAGGAAGGACAGAGTCAAGAAGATGATTCAGGAAGAGTGTGGTATGATTTAATGGGCCATGGGACACACTGGATCAGGAGTCCCAGGGCCAAGAAGGTTACATCCTCCAGGGCATGGTGAAAGGCAAAGTGAATTAACGAAAAGTCCAGGAGTTCATATTGGTGCATGACTGTTTCTGTGCTAACCAGGCTCTGCCCCTTAGGAATGGAGGATGCCCTCACTGCATCACTGCCAATAAGCCCTGCCCTCACTGGCCATATCTCTATCCCCTCCATGCTGCCAAAGAATTATTCAATGCTGAAGCAGGAATGAAGGAGCCTTAGAAGTTCCAGGGGGACTTGTCTGAGGGTACTTGTGGCAGAACAGATTCAAGAATGCAGGTCACCTGACTTCCAGAGCAGTGTCCCATCAAAATGTGTCTGTTTTATAATTCAGTCTACAATGCTCAGTTAACTGTTACAGCATAAGGGGCTGATGCATTAATTCATACAGAGTTGTTAATGGACATTTGCTTTGAATAGTGTCCTACTTATTAACTTAATTTAGGTAATTTACCATTTAAAATGGTAGAATTTTGGGTCTCAATCCCAGTGGATTGATAAAAAAAATCTCCTGTTTTTTTGGGGGGGAGGGTGTGGAGGGATGGGAAGATGCTCTTTTCCGGTATTCCTAAAATCACAGTAGGTAGACAATTGCCTATAATATCCAATTATAAGGCCAGCTTTGGCGCCACAGCTGCAGTGAGCTGTATATAGAAAAATAACTTTGCCTATAAGTAGGCTATATTCACCAGCTTACTCCAGATCCCTACAAGCCTGTCCTGTTGACTGGCATGACTAGAAATATTTGATAAGGCGCAATCCTTGCCTTTAAGAGGTTTAGGTCTAGTAGGGGCATAAAATATCGCTTCAAAGATAAAAAATAAACTCCTCTGTTTAGCTTTTATGGCTATATATAACCTTGCATTGACTAGTTTGCATACATTAACATAATATTTCTTTAGTTTAATATTATTAATTTTATATTACATTGTGTATATTTTTATATGTTTTTGCTTTCCCCATTAGAATGTAAGCTCAGTGCTATAGAGAATATTTCATTCTTTGTATTTGTATTCTCAGTGCCTAGCACAGCACCTGGAACATAGCAGTTCCTTAATAAATACTGGTAGGCTGATTGATTAATTGATTGGTTTTCACCTGGAACTTAAATCATTGGTGGGTGGGGATGATGGGCAGAGTTCAACCCTGCCATCATGCTGGGAGAGGGTAGTCAGACCCTCACCTCGCAAGCACAGGGAGAGAAAGCAAGCTCTAACCAGGCCTATGAGATGGCCAGGCCAGTAATGAGAGTGCCATAAGCTGTGGAGAATATTTCTTCTAGGAGTATGTACTACCCCCAACCTGTACAGGAAGTGTCATTGTGAGTTCAGAAACTTGGGTCGAAATGCTGCTCAGTCCATGCTAATTACAATTCTGCCAGATAGGAGAAAGCAAGTCAGGTCCAAGAGGCCAGCAGAATCACTGACTGGCCAAGTGGCTATCTCCATGATGCTTTTTGAAAGGATTGCACAAAAGGAGTATGGACAATGAATTGTTGGAACAGAAGGCCCAGGTGGTTGGAGAATGGAAGATAAATTTGTTGTAGGCTTAGGTTGGAACCAGATTATGGAGATCTTTGAATGCCAGATTAATGATCAATCCAAAGTCCTCTATACTGTGCTAGATGCAGTATACCAATGGATGCCAGATATCTTTTTAGTTTCAAAGCTAATTTTTTGTCTTGGATTCATTACTCCTAGACTATATCCCAGAAACAATGAAGTGATTGAAAATGTCTTTCTGAGCTATTTTTTTTAATGTCTTAATGCTTTTTTTTAAAACAATATCTAGTTTACATTTCCAGGTTGTTTTATTTTTTTAATTACTAGCATACATGCCTCAGCCAAGCCATCCCTTTATTTTAAAAATGATCTTTTCTCCTTCTCATGTAGGCCTGGGCTAAGAGACAAAGTAAAGAAGGTGAGTGTATCATGGGGACTTAATGGAGAGCAAAGGCAACACGATACCCTTTATTGGTTGCTTTTCCTTATTAGATTAGAAGCTCCTTGAGGGCAGGGGTTATCTTGCTTACTTGCATTAATATCTCTAGCCCTTAGTACAGGTAAGAACTTAATAAATATTTTCCATCCCATTCTCTTTACAAAACAATTCAATAAACAGCAACATGAGAGATTTAGACTGAACATAAGGAAAAAATTCCCAAATAGTGAAATAGACAATGGATTCTTTTCTGAGGTATACAAAGCTCTGTGTGTGTATATATGTATATGTATGTATATATATATATATATGTGTGTGTGTGTGTGTGTGTGTGTACATATACATGTATGTATAGATGTATAGATGTGTATATGTGCATATATATGTAATATGTATGTGTGTATACAGGAGCAGGATGCTACAATTGTGGTAGAAAGGACACGGAACTAAGAAGCTAACTTGGACTTATTTCATATATTTGATATTTAGTTTCCTCGTCTGTAAAATGAAGTGATTAGATTATATACAGAGTGTACCAAAAGTCTTAGTGCAGCTTTGTTACCCGCTCTGTGTGCTGGTTTCTTCCTGCTTCAAAATTCTATAAAATCTGTGAGATTGCTTCTTCTGCCTGGAGACAGGGATGGGCTAGTTGATGGTTTCTTTAAGATTTCTGATGGTTTCTTTAAGATTTCTTATTCTATTTTTAAAAAAAATTCATGTCTAGCCTTGTAAACCAAATAGTCTTCTCTTCCAAACCATCTTCAATACAGATAGACTTGCCCTGTTCTCTGGCCCTTTGGTTTACGGATAGTGGACCTAGCAGGATGGACAGGCTGGGCTGCAGTAATGACTTTTCTGTGGCAATCCCAATCTAATAACTCACCCTGGGAACTGGCTGATGGCTGTGGAATCTGAGCCCATCTAATGCTTTAATTGGCACTTATTCTAAACAGTTCATTAAAAAGGCCACACACAGCTCCTGCCTAGATTGCAGATGAGCTGACCTGACAAGAGAAGCAGTGTTGAGGGTCGAGCATAGGCATGGATTTAATGGGCCCGTGCCCTAGCCTCTTCACCCATGTATGTGAACACATTACAAGCCATGAGAGCCCATTAGGGGCAGGCAGGTAGAGGTTGTGCCTACACGACTCCAAACATCTGGATGAAAACTGGGGGGGTATTCCCCCCCTTAATATCCTCAGTTCCCTTTATGGATTGTCAAATAACTGGATGCTTGGAAATATCTAGATTTTTGGCTAAATATTATAGGTATTTACCAGCTGGTATACAGGGAAGATCACTGGATTTGTAATCAGAGGACCTGAGTTTAAACTCCAGCTTTGCTACTATTACCTGCATGACCTTGGGTAAATCACTTGATGTCCCAGGGCCTCAGTTTCTCCATTTGTAAAATGAGTAGCTTGGACTATATAATCACTAAAGCACCTTCTATTACTAAATCCTGTGATTTTATACTTTTCTATTAGTTCTATCAGAACTTGGAAAACCATCCTTTGATTCTATCCTTCTAATCTTCTCCCTTCTCCCAGATAAAACTACATGTTTAGTGAGGGCAAGGTGTCATGATATAAAAGAATGATCTGGGATGGGATTCCCTTTGTCTGTGAGAGAGTAAAGAGAGATGACCCATCTCACTAGTTCCCTAAAGTAACCTTGACTCTTGGTTCTGTAAGAGGGTCCAGTTCCCTGCCAGGAAAACTTCTTGCCCAACTCCTAACACCAGCACTTTTAAAACTGTTGTAACTTCTCTTCAAATTTCTAACACTATTAGGTCAATGTTGTTGTTAATCATCAAAGAGAGAAATGGAAGTGATTCAAGTTAAACATCATATATTCAGGGATCAAGTTTTTATTTAATCAGTACTTATATGTGTAGATATACACACATCTATGCATACAACGTACATGCATACGTGCATATAGGTATGTTATATGAATATAGTTGTGTGTATGTTATTTATGTATTGTGTACATGTGTTATATGTATGTATAGGTATACACAGCTATGTGTGCATACATGTATATATACATATATAGTTATGTGTAAACTATATACATATGTATGCACATACACACATATTTATAAATGTATACATGTGTATATATAGATACTCATAACTATATATGTATGTGTGTGTGTACATATATATTATATATGCACACACTACACCTGTTCATGTCAGTTGAGTCAATCAATCAAATCATCCTACTCTACTTAAAGTAAATGTGAAAGATGCTATGCTCTGATGCCTTAACCAAGTGAGAACACTTATTTATAGAATCAATCAATCATAGACTTCAGACTAAGTGATGACAAAATCTTTGATCAATTTAGACGTCCTTGAAAGCCATTGGATGGACTGGAGTGATTTAACACAAGAAATGTGTTCAGATGGCTTGAGGAAACTTGATCATGCTCTCTGCATCGAAAAATGCAGACCACTTTGCAGCCCAGGGAATTTAAAACATCTAGCAATTTAAGTGGTAGAAGCTTTCTAGTAAATTCCTCAAAAGGAATCATTTAGAGTAGAGGAGAAAAACCCCAGCCTGATGTCTGACCACGTTCTCTTCTCTCTTCCTTATCTTAGATGGAGAAGAAACATGTGAACTTCAAAAAGTTCAGAGGATTTTGGACTTCTTGTCATAATCATAGTGTGTCTCCCCAAAACAGCTAATGATAATGTCTGTATCAGGAGGCAAAGGTAGACTGGACTTTTGGGCAAAAGGCAGATTGAAGGCTCTACAAAGAGATGAACTGAAAGGCTGGACCATGCCTAGGGAGAACATCTTGAAGGCTCCAGAAAAAAGGACTTCCAAGAGCTGTGAGTTACCCACTTTATCATACATGCTTTAAGCTTGAGCCCAATTTCTCCTGGATTCTGTATATACTTGTGGGAGAGAATTACACAGACTTTTGAGGAGTTGTTTTGTAATAGCTATACCACTACAGTAAATACCCCCTCCTAAAAATTTAATTCTCTGCCTGACTAATCGATATCATTTGATAATCGTGGGTAGAAATATATCAGTGGGGGGACTCATGACAAATAGCATTAAAACACCACCTTCCAACCCTTCGGAGCTACCCTTAGGACACTGATAAGATACAGCAGCTTTCTTCTGGAGACTCAGCCTGCTTATGTGAATAGGTGTTGGGTTAATAGCACCTGAACATGACCTGTAAATATAAGCCAATATGTATGATTTTTGTCCTGTATATATTTCAATAGTTAGATAAACCCACAATCTCACTGATGGAGCTTTCCCTTCATTGGCACATACTGTGAATTCATCCATGACTTCTCATTCCGTGTTATTCTTGTTCATATTGCTCTATACATTTTCCAGAAAGTCTGCTCAAAACAATGAAATGATTCTTCTGAATCTTTAATACTTTAGGGGTACCTGTGTGGTTCCCACTGAGTGCCATCCTCCTTCCTTTTCCAAGCACATGTCATGGATGATGCCCTTTGTATCGCTTCTAACATAAAAGTTATCATTTACAACACAATGTGTGTATATAGAAGTAAATATACATATACACACATATGGACAAGTACACCCACATATATCTATATCCATCCTGGTATCTATATCTAAGTCTAATACTTTTATGAGGCCTCAAAAATAGAAAAGATTTTGCAAACGACCTCAATTTGGCAGGATTTTTTTAAAAAAAATGTACAAAAGGATAGAAATCACACATATAATTCAATATGTAAGTCTGTGTGTGCTGCCCACAGATTTAATATTGGTTATGAATGATTTTATCAAAGCCAAGCCTTTGCTATGTACTCTTCCTAATTTATTTAATTAAATAGCTTTTTACTTGCATTACATTCATTTATAACAAATACAATGAGATTAGCACAGAGGCAGCTGTGTAACATGGGGGATGTGTTTCTATTATAGGGTTCTGATGAAATATCAGGAGAGGGAGGGCAGAGAAAGACAGAGACAGAAGGTGGGGAAGGAGAGGGAAAGGGACAGGATGCTGTAGAGAGAGAATGTGTAATGATATTGGCTGCTGGCCCTGCTATTCTGCTAAGCTGGAGCCACTTAATTCCCACTGGTTTGTTGTTACTTCATATTGTAGAATCAAACCTATTCCTATTAAGGAGGCATTTAAGGAATTCTAAACCCATTTCTCAGGGACTTGCTCTCAAGATATCTGGTTTACTCATCCCATTCTTACCTTGTAGCATGGTTGTCCCTTATGCCTGAGACCCTGCCTCAATTCTCTGCCCAGTGTTGCATTTTCACCAGAAAGGAGGTCTTGCCTTCCCCTGAAAGAACAGAAGTCTTGTGCCTGCGTCTCTCTTCCAGTGGCCGTGTGCCTATTGCCTACTGCTAGAACTCTGTGGTCATAGTTTCTGCTTTTCTGCACCTTCGTCTATTTCTTGCTGTTAGAGTTGGTCACATTCTACCTGACTGGTATTCAAGGTCCCTTACATTCTGGCTTCATGTATCTCTCCAGTCTCATCTCATATAATTTCTCTTCCTATATTCCATGTCCCCAGCCAAATTTGACCATCCTCTGTGCTATGTTCTCATTCTACCCCCATTTGTCTCTTTGCTGTTGCTCCTCCTGGCCTTTGTTCTTTGAACAGACTCCTCTTCTCCCATCTCTGGCTATTGAAGTCTCTTCTTTCCTTTAAGGCCTGTCTCTGAAGCCACTTAAAAAACTTATTTAGTATTTTATTTTTCCCCAGTTACATGTAGAAGCAATTTTCAACATTTGTTTTTAAAACTTTGAGTCCCAAATTCTCTCCCTCCTTCCCTCCCTCCCCACTACCCCTTATTGAGAAGGCAAGTAATTCAATATAGGTTATAAATGTGTAGTCATGCAAAACACTTCCATAATATTCATGTTGTGAAAGAAAATATAGACCAAAAAAAGGAAAGAAAGTAAAAAAAAAGCATGCTTCAATCTGTATTCAGAAACCATCAGTTTTTTCTCTGGGGATGGATAGCATTTCCATAACAAGTCCTTCAGAGCTGTCTTGGATCATTGTATTGCTGAGAATAGCTAAATCATTCATAGCCAATCATTGCACAATATTGCTGTTACTCTCTGCATAGTACACTTCACTTCGCGTCAGCCCATGTAAGTCTTTCCAGGTTTTTCTGAGAGCATCCTGGTCCTCATTTCTTATAGCACAATAGTATTCTATCACAATCACACACCACAATTTGTCCACCTATTCCCCAATTGATGGGCATCTCCTCAATTTCCAATTCTTTGCCCCCAGAAAAGAGCTGCTATAAATGGTATATATGCTATAAATATTCATGTACACATAGGTCCTTTTCCTTTTTTTTTTCTCTTTTGAGATACAGACTTTGTAGTTGTCTTGTTAGGTCAAAGGGCATAGTTCCAAATTGCTCTACAGAATGGTTGAATCAATTCACAACTCCACCAACAGTGCATTGATATCCCATTTTCCCCACACCCCCTCCAATGATTATCATTTTTCTTTTCTGTCCTATTAGCTAATCTAATAGGTATGAGGTAGTACCTGAGAATTGTTTTAATTTCCATTTCTTTAATAAATAATGAGTTAGAGCATTTTTTCATGTGGCTGTCGATAGTTTTGATTATGTCATCTGAAAACTGATTGTATCTTTTGACCATTTAAAAGTTTGGAAATGGCTCTTATTTTTATAAATTTGACTCAGTTCCCTATATCTTTGAGAAATGAGACCTTTATCAGAGACATCTGCTTCTGAAGCCCCTTTTGATGTCACCTTCTCTGTGAAATTTTTTCTGCAATCCTTGGGTACAAGTAATCTTTGCTTCTTCATTAAGATATATGTACATATACTAATATGTATACATTATGTACATAGACAATCACAAATATATACATATGTGTATATAGATGGAGAGAGCTCACATAGATAGACAACATCTATCACACGCTGTCTTGTATCACACTTATTTCAGTATATCTTATATTTCCTCATGAGATTATAAGTTAGTTTCTTAAGCATGCGGATTATGCTATATTGCTTCTTATCTTCAGTGCCTTGCATAATACCTGATCCATCATAGGCATGTAATAAATATCTACTGAATTGAAAATAAAGAATAATATATGGAGAAAAGATAAAGAGAGAGAAAAAAGTTGGGAGGATATGAAGAGAGATTCAGAGGGGGCCAGTGGGATGGAAGACAAAGGAAGACAAATAAAGAAATTGTGCTTTCTTAGGAGTGATACATTGGATGAAGTCAATTCCACAATATAACATCTACGTGGAAAATGAAACAGATGCAAATCTCCAAGTCATTAACTATAGTCCACTGAGAATAGTAGCCATTTAGAAAAGACCAGAGACTTCTTAGCTCAATGACTAGGGAGGCAACTTTTATCACTATCTACTACTTCTTTCCATGTAACCAGAAAATATTTTATATTACTCTTCCTCTGCCCTACGCCCCTCCCCCCTTCCCTGATGTGGAAGTGCTACATTGAAATAAACATCATCAGAAGATGGGAGATATATATTCTAAGTGAATGAAGGAAAGACAGTGTCCATGCTGCTCCAAATCTCCACAAAGGAGACATTTGGACTGGAGAAAAACTACTAAAACTACCACCAGAGAGATTTAGGCCAAATATCAGGAAGGTGATTCTGGAAGGAGTTGGAACAGAACTTTCCAAACTAAGGAGATTTGAACCAGGGGAGAAGATAAGTTTTCCCAAATGTCTTAGAAATGGCTACTTGCCTACAATCTGCCTTCCCAAAGCTTCTGCTTTTTTTCAGTAGAGACATGCATTCTCTGTCCCTGTCCTACTCTGACATGGTCATGGACTGGTCCACTGACTCCTCTTTTGACTCTACTGCACTACTGAGACTGTGGGTTCAGATTCTACTAAGCCTGGAAAGACTTCAGCTTCCCCCCAAGAGCACCTAAGGTGTCAGGCCTGCCTTTGGCTAACAAAGTCAGATTACACAGTACCCCCCTCCCCCCCCAAAAAGACTTCAGGTTGACGCTCTGCCATAAAATGAATATCCTTGCTCCAAGGACCAGCCCAGCCAAGCTGAGAGAGACCATTCATCATAGGACTGGCCACCAGGGGATGAGTTTTTGGGGCAACAGCAACGCATAGTACAAAACATGAGAGTTGTGATATGCATGGGCAAGTGAGTACCTAAATGGGTCAAGTCATGTACTTTTAAGCATTAAAACAAAGGTGTAGAGATTAAAATTCTGTTTACTTGACATCTGAAGGGTATGTATTAGATTGAGTGAGACTGATACTCTATTTCTTTTATGTGGAGTTAAGTGCTTTCTTCAATGCTTAAGAAACTCAGGGGCAGGGAGCCAAGATGGTCACACAAAAACAGCGTCTTACCGGAGCTCTGTCACAAGTTCTGTCAGATTCCTATAAAAAAGTGAATTTGAGCAGATTTGAGAGAGTTAGAAACTGCGAGAAGTCTGAGTGGGGCAAATTTCCCAGCCAGGAGAGTCTGAAAGGCTGAAGGAACAAATCTGTGGGCTAGTAGAACGCTCGGCTTGCGGAGCTGCTCCAGATGGGACCAAAGCGGAAGCAGCTGGCCAGGAAACACACGTGGGAGACAGGCTGGGAGAAAGCCAGGCACCCAAAACCAGCGGAGATCTCCAGGCCACCCAACACAGGATGGCACTCTGTGGAAGCGACACGAGGCAGTGCAACACCACCAACCGTGAGATACCAACTCCTGGGGCTTGCAGCCCAAAAGTATGAAATGCTTCTTGAACTTCCAGGAGACATAATGGCCAGGTAAATGGCTCTAATCCCTCCCCTCCCCATCCAGAGAATTCCTCCGGGGGTGGAGGGTAGAAGAACTCTGGAACAGAGGAGATAGAAGTGGGGCTTCAGTGGCCAAGTAGTGGGGAGTACCTGAGTCCCAGAGGGGCAGAGCCAGCAGGGGTCAACACCAGGAGCCCAGATGTACTCTTGCTCCCCCAGGGGAAGTGCCAGACATCCAGCTCGAACAACAAAGAGCTGAGAGCATTGCTGAAGAGCAACAGTACTGGAGAACAACCCCAGGGGAAGAGGAGATTTTGGGCAGCCAGACCCCCTTCCCCATACCTCAGGAAACTGAAGGCTATAATTCACAAAGCCAACAACCAGACTCACAACCCCCAGAATAAGAAAGCTGGGACAGTGAGCCCTGAGCCCCAAAAGCAGAAATTTATTGTAAAGCCAGGAAAAGGCCAACCAACATGAAGAACACAAAAAAACCGAGGACCATTGATTCTTTTTGTGGAGACAGGCAGGATCAAAATACCAATTTGGAAGAGGATAACAATGACACTATATCCACATCTGATACCTCAAAAGGTAATGTGAACTGCTCTC
>JAQQSZ010014730.1:0-11446 GCA_028646595.1 Phalanger gymnotis
ACCATTGGTTCCTGACCTGGCCCCTCCTAAGTCACCAATCTACACCCACACAGGTTTCACACCTGACAGGGCCCTGGGCCTGGGGCTTAGCACTTAACAGCTGAAAGTACTTCCACTCAAAAGAAACAAAAGCCATGCTAATGAGACAATTTTGCTTAACAACACACTCCACCCCTTGTTCTAGGATACAACACTGAACACATTTATATTTATACAAAAAGAAATGACATCTGCCGAAAAGCTGTTCTGGCCACTAACTGACCTATTATCTGATCACCGTATTATACATTTTTGAGTAAAAACAATGCCTCTATAAAAAGGCCAAATTCATCTGCTTGGCAAGCTACATTAACCAATTTAACTGAATTAGAAACTACTAACAAATTGTCATTATTTACAAGTCATCCCTAAGCCCCAGGTCATATACAGGTATTGGGAGGGTATGAAGAAGAAGGAAGCCTCTGCTATCACTGAAAGTATTTTGTTAATAACAACATTAAACTACCTATAGCCCTTTGACCCGGCAATACCACTACTAGGTCTATTTCCAAAGATGATTAGGAGAAAAGGAAAGAACCTATGTGTTCTAAAATGTGTATAACAGCTTTCTTTGTGGTAGCAAAGAACTGGAAATTGCAGAAATGCCAATCAATTGGAGAATGTCTGAAGAAGATGTGGTGTGGGATTGTGATGGAATGCTACCGTGCTATAAGAAATGATGAGCTCAATGATATTAGAAAAATATGGAAAGACTTCCATGAAATAATGAAGAGGAAAATGAGCAGAACCAAGAGAACACTGTATACAGTAACTGCAATATCATTTTAGGAACTTTGAGCGAATAAATTATTTTGACTACTATAAATACCCAAACTAACTATAAAGGTCATATGAAGAAAGATTCTACTTTCATCCTGAGAAAGAACCGATAAATAGATGTATAGAATAATTTTACATATATGTGTGTATATGTATGTATGTATGTATGTGTATGTGTATACACACACACCTATTTGTGTCTAATGATAGCCATCTTTAGGATAGGGTGGGAGGAGGGTAGAAAAAAAAGAAAAAAAGAAATTTACATGACAATTTTGTTGTATATTTTAAAGGAATAACAAGTTATGCATAGTAGATTTACAGTTTCATGTACAATCATCTTTTCTATTTTACTATGTTATGGAAATGCCTATTTTATTCCACAAATATGTATATACATATATGTATATATATGAATGTAAAAAAGGGAAGAAAAGTAATATTTTAATGATAGCAAAAGAGTTTTGTTAACAAATACAAATATAAAATGCTATTTCTTTTATTCTTTTTAATTTTTGTTGTATATGTTTTATAACATCCCTATTAGTACAGTATTATACATCTGTATAATTGTGAGTATAAGGAGGTATAAGTCAGCTGTACTATATTACTCAGGATGAATTGAATGCAAGTAAAGGGCTAAAAGACATCTTAGATATGTGTGACCTGAAAAGGCGGTAGGATGGTCTGAACATATAGAAAGAATATAACCCAACAGATGTGTGATCTAAATTCTACATTGGCTCTCTCTGATTTACAAGAATAAGAGGAAGTACTCCAGAATTTTCAATGGATCATCTGTAGAATAAAAATCATAGACAGATTAAAAATGCATACAATGAGAAATGGTTGAAAGTTTGAAGGGGTTTTGATCTACACTGCTAGAGGGAGTTTCCACACAGATCTATACAACTATCTGAGAAAATATGTAGGTGTCCTATAACAACTGTCTTAGGAGAGCACAGTTTTCCGTACTCTAACATGATCTAAAAAGTCTCACTAGTAGATATGTTAGGCAAGGACTGCGGCTTTTAATCAGAATTAGCTTAGAAGGTGGTGTTAGTCTTTAACCAGGCATTTAGGTGGCATAATGGATAGAGTACTGGATTTTGCATTAAGAAGTTATAAAAATGAGTTCACATACTGGCTGTGTGACCTTTGATAAGTCACTTAAAATCTGCCATCCTCAGTTTCCTCATCTGTAAAATCTACTCTGCAGTGGGTTTGTGAGAACCAAATGAAATTATGTACACAAAGTGCTCTGCAAAAAGGTAAGTGCTATACAAATGCTAGCTATTAATAGTTTAGTTTCCAGCCTTCTCAATCTTTTCCTCCCATTGCATTTTTCCTTTTCTCAGTATCTGCCCTCCCATTCTTGATATTTTCCTTTTTCCTTCCTTCTCTACAACCAACACTAGTCTTCCCTCTTCAACTCCCTGAGGATTTAGCAATTGCACCACTATACTCAGCTATGAGGCATCGAGGTAGCTCAGTGAATAGATTGTTGGTCCTGGAGTCAGAAAGATCTGAGTTCAAATGCGACCTCAGACATTTACCAGCTATGTGACCCTTGATCCCCTGGAGAAGGAAATGGGAAACCACTCCAGTACCTTTGCCAAGAAAACCCCATGGACAGTATTGGTGTCCTATGGTCCAAGGCAGGGGTGGGGAACCTGCGTCATCAAGGCCACATGTGGTCCTCTAGGTCCTCAGGCCCTAGATAGACCACCACAGGTTCCCCACCCCTGCAAGCGGTCACAAAGAGTTGGACACAACTGAATAACAGATCAACAACCACTATGTTCAGAGTGGAACTGAGACAAGATTATGAACTTGGTAAAGCTTGTTTGAGAGAGGAGAGATTGTCACATCTCCCTTTTCCCCCCTCTACTACCTCATATCATCTTCTTTCATCCTATGCTCAGGAATACCTACTAAAGCATTTCAAGTTCTTCTTTATTCAGAGTAGCCACCCTCTGGCAGTAAGATCATGCTCCAGAATGATTGCCCAACTGTATTCCCCTCAGTGAAGTGAATCACTAATTGGGATATTGTAGGTAATGTGGCAGACTTGTGGGGAACGTTTCAGGTAGCAACTTTCTGGAATTCTACAAATCATACTCCATAGCTGCCTACTCACCACCACCACCACCACCATTACCATCACCATCACCAACATCTTTAAGGTTTCCAAAGCACTTAACATATGTTAACTTATTTGATCTTCCCAACAATTCTGTGAGATAGGTGCTATTACTATCCCCATTTACATATGGGGAAACTAAGGCACAGAGAAGTTAAGTAGCTTGCCCAGGGTCACACGATCTAATAAGTGTCTGAGGCAAAATTCAAACTCAAGTCTTAGTCTACTATTTTATCTACTGCATCACCTAGCTGCCTACTAGAGAAGGAAGAAGATCACATTTAGGATCCACCACCAGAGCACCAGTATGGCCTGCATGACCCTAGACAAGTTTGGGATTCGCTACTTACTAGCTATGTAACCTTGGACAAGCCAGTGAACATTTCTGGGCCTCTCTCTACTCTTCTGTCAAATGAAACAGTTTGGATTAGGTGACCTCTAATGTTGCTCCCAGACCTAAATCTACAATCGTTTGAGTCACATACCAAGATGATGCAATTTAAACTTTTTAGGCCTCAGTTTGTTCACCAGTAAAATGAGAGTAGATGCCCTACAGGTTCAATACCAGTTCTGAGTCCCGTGCACTCACGATGAATCCAATTCTGCGTGTAGAAGAGAAGATTTGGAGAATGGAGAAGAGTTAGAAGCCTGGATGTGGATCTTTACTCATTTTACCTTCTATCCTGGCAAAACTACAGTAGATTGCATTTAAAAGATGGAGCACATAAAAATAACTCTCCAATTTCATGTCATAGGACAAAATTGAGATTTTACTATGACTGGCACCATCACACTCCAAATTAGCAATCATTATCTTATCAGTGAAAGCAAGGTGGCTTATGATTGAAGTGCTGCCTAAGGGCTTGAAATGCTATTTCCAGCACTGCCACCAAGCACTGCATGTTCCTTCACCTCCCTATCCCATTTTTCTAATTTGTGGAACAAGTGCAAAGCAAATCTTCCCAGAGGGAGTACAGTGTAAAATCAGGGAAGTTCCCTCAGGAATGTGTTAAGAGGTCCTTGGAGGAAAATGACTAGGATTTGTTACCATTAAAGCAATAAATTTTTAAAGTACATTGTCATCCATAGCAATCATAGTACAAGACATTTAGCAAATGTTTCTAGATGATAACAAATTGACATTTGTGTGGCACTTTAAAGCCGGCGAAATGCTTTATATACATTATTTTGTTTAAGCTTCATAGCAACCATGAGAGGTAGCTATTGAGACTATGATTATCTCCATTTTACAAATGTGAAAACTGAGGCTTATAGAGGTTCAGTGACTTGCCTATAGTCACAATTAAGTTTTAAGCCTATATCTTCCTAAACCAAAGTCTGTAATTTATCTTTTATAACACAAACCCTTCCAATCAAAGAATCAGAGATTTAGAGTCATAAGGGAATTAGGGGTAATCAAATCCAATGCTTTAATTTTATAGATAAGGAAAGTGAGACCTCACAGACTTAAATATCTTTCCCAAGGCCACTCAGGTAATAGCTGGAAATAGAATGATAAAATAACTCACCCTGTTAAGGCATTTACTTTAATTTAGGAATATTGAATTTTTAAAATATTAAAAGATAAACTTCCTCAAACCCACAAACTAAAGCACAACTTTGTAATTACCCAAATACTATAATATGTTTAATCTACCACACAAATAGTGCACAAATTCCCTTATCTATTTTCCCTATTCTTCACATCAGTAAATATGTCTTTGCCATATCAAAAACCTATACTATAAAAGCACCATGTTCTAGTGCTTTTCGTCAAGTATTCTTTTCCAATATGTTTTTAAAAGCAAGTCTGACCATCAAGTAGCCTATTGAAAAAGTTTCCAAATGTCTTAAAGAGAAGTTTATTTGTTAGTCCCAAGATTGATGGATAGAAACAAGTCTGAGAGGTTTTGCAAACAAACAGCAAGAAGCTCTGGTCTTCCAAAACATGTCATCATGTATCAGAAGAATCGAGTTCAAAAACTGTCAGGCACAAAAGTCTTCTGAATACTTGAACAGAAAGTGTCACTGAGTCTATAAGGCTTACTAGAAAAAGAAAGCCACAGAAATGGGAAACGAGAAGATCATTTGAAGTCAATTAATATGGCACAGGCAGCATGGGGTAGCAAATAGACATCCAGTCTTAGAGTCAAGAAGACACAGAATAAACCTTGCCTCAGACACATACCAGCTGTGTGAATATGGGCAGGTCAATCTAGCTCTCCAAAACTATATACTTTATTGATGAATTGCCAGTTTGCATGATTGGAGGGACTTGGAGGCAGAAAGTTCTATTCTTGAATCCCACCTCAGACACACAGTAGTTGTGTAGTCTGGAAAAGTTTCTTAACCACTCTGAACTCCAATTTCTTCATCTGCAAAAATGAGTGCTGGACTCGATTATCTTTAAGTTCCCTCCCAGATCTATATGATCCTATTGTTTTGTGCTTCTGTGGGGACCTGCCTACATCAGTGGTCATACATCCAGATAAATATCGGATGAATAGACTAGTTGAGTCTATTCAACGAATGAATGGATAATAGTTATAACAATAAGGACAAATATAATACTTTAAGGTTTACAGAGTACTTAACATATGTTATCTCATTTGATACACTGAACAGCTCTGTGAGGTGAATACTATTAGTACCCCTATTTGACAAAAGCCTAATCAGAATCACAAAAATGTAAAGTGATTTGCACAAGGTTACATAGCTAGCAAGCATCTGAAGCAGGATTCAAACTCAGGTCTTTCTGATTACATGTCAAGCATTTTATTCACTACACCAACTAATTTTCAAAAGTTCTTAGAAATAATTATCTACAAAGATGACCTTTCACTTAGTGAAAGAAGTCAAAGCCATGCATTAGACCATTATGCAAAGCAGTTATTGTCATTCTATTTTATGATTAGACCATCATCTCGTAAACTCAAAATCTGACAGTGTGGTATATTGGGATGAACACGAAATTTAATATTAGAGTATCAAGGTTCAAATCTTAGCTCTGCAATTACTGCTTGTGTGACCTTGGGCTCTTAGGACTTTTATTAACACCTATGTGACCTTGGATAAGCCAGTCAAAAAACATTTATTGAGAGTCCACTATTTGCCAGGCACTATGTTAAGTGCTGGGGATACAAAAAAAGGACAAAAGACAATTCCTGCCTGCCCTAAAGGGATTCACAATCTAGAGTCACCCCTCTGGTCTTTAATATTCTCCTTGGGAAATATTCAAGGATTTGGAAACATCATCTCTAAAGTCTCCTCCAGCTCATTGATTCTATCATACTAGTTGTCTTGACAACGCATGCAGGCCACTAATGACAAGACAAGAGTAGAAGGATCAACAGAAATGTGTTAATGCTAAGATGAAAAGAAACTCAAAGGGCAGGGAGGTGATGCAGTGAATAGAGCACCGGCCCTGGAGTCAGGAGGACCTGAGTTCAAATCCGGCCTCAGACACTTGACACAATTACTAGCTGTGTGACCTTGGGCAAGTCACTTAGCCCTTATTGCCCTGCCTCCTCCCCTCCAAAAAAAGAAATAAAAAGAAAAGAAACTCAAGCAAAGTTCGAGTGTTGTTAATGATCAGTTACCATCAGCCATAATCTGTAGCATCATATTATTATATAAAGTACATGATGCTACTATAACACCGTAACACTGAATATTAGAGTGTTTTTGGTAAAATGACCTTCCTGCTAACACCAGTAGTATTGTGTTTAAGGATAGCTAGATGGCATAGTGGATAGAGTGCTAGGCCTGAGTCACTGTGGCCTTTGAATCAAGAATACACACATTTACTAGTTGTTAAAGATGCTGGACTCAGTGACCTCTCAGTTCCCTCAGCTCTAAATCCAGAATTCTGTGAACAGCTCAAAATTTGGCATAATGGTAATTTTTTTAAGTGCAACAATCTAAAGTAAAGGTTCTCAACCTGGAGACCACAGGCTGTCAAAACACGTATGTCTGGATTTTAAGGTGTCTGTGAACTTGAGTGAGAAAAAAATACCTTTATTTTCACTAACCTCTAGCTGAAAGTAAGTCTTTCCTCCAATTAGTAAAGACATTATTTTGAGATGAGTTCCATAGGGTACATCAGAAAGAACTGTTAATAACCCATTGTCAAGGCTCTTTGTGTGCACCAAATGATTGACAAATGAATCAAATGTGGATATATATGTGTTGCCATTGTTAGATCCTACCATCTACAGTTCAGATGAAACATCTATTTTTGTACTCTGTTCAAGACCCATGCACAGCAAGTCATCATAATCTAAAGAATACACTGCTTCTGACTTACATAAGAGGCATTGCCACAGTAATCAATTTCCAGCTGACAGAAGATAATAGCCCAAGTCCAAGTGGGCTTTGAGAACATTTGCGCTCAGTGGACCTGGACATCATACTGCAGATCATGCTGCGTGAAAGCTGACCTTGCTGCAACTGCAATCTTTTACCATAGCTTGCCACTATTCCGACATTTTGTATAATGCAGTCCCCGAACCCCAAACCTTATTCATTCTGCACAATGAATTTCAATTTTTAAATGGAAACTCAGAGACCACACACAGAAGAGTGACAACTGCCCCCACCCCCGAATTGACAGCAAGTAGAAATCTAACTATTGGCCAATTGGCTATTAATTCTCCCAACAAAGTTGTCGTCTAATGCTTCCTTGAGACATAGAGGTGACCCTGGGATCTTGAAGGCTATGCCCATAGAGCGCAATCTGTAGCCTATATACCACCACGATGGAATGGCTTTGTTTACAATTGAGTCAGTGGTCTCTGAATCTTTTTTCCAAGGACAAGCCTGGCTAAATTCAGAAAGGATTTTGTCACCAGAACACTGTTCTGTCTGTGATATTTTTTTAGGGGGGTAGAGAGGGCTGGGTAGAAGAAGGGTCCTGGAAATTCACTTTAAGGAATGACATGAGTCAAGGGAGGAAGTACACATGCAAGCCTATGAAGTCAAGGAAATTTTGAACTATCTATTAAGGTCTTAGAGAAGGAGTATTACATAGTGACTAGATAACTGCCCTTAGAGCCATGAAGCTGTTGTTCAGTCATGTTCTGATCCAAATGGGTGCGTGATCTTTGGTAAGACACCTAATCTTTCAGTGCCCACAGGCAAGTAGGTAATGTCCTGGGAGAAATATATCCTCTCTGAGCTTAATTGTGTCTATTGCCTTCTCAGCCAGTTCCCAGAATTACTGGGAATAGTGGTTTATATTCGGGGTGAGTATTTCATAATATTTTTCCAGTCTAACTGCACAGAAGTTGGATCTCTTGGGTTACTTCACTGATCCAGACCAAAGAGGGTGCTCATAAGTTATTTCAATTATCATTAGGATAGCACAGATTTTATTGAATACTCTCTCTGTACTAGAACTGAGTCCATAAAGATCTCAGAAGAGCCCATGTCAATCATAGCTAGGATCTGCTATATACCTGGGTTTGATAGTTCAATGTTAGATGTCAGAAATAAATAGGCTATAGTATAAAATGTGAGGTTTGGTGGGTTTGTGATGGCTTCAAAGTACTCTTTGCCATACATCTGGCAACGGTGACAAGCAGATCTGTTCCCTACCTGGGTGGAACTCTCTTCCTGGGTGGTAGGGACATGATGGACCCAATACCCTTTAGACTACATTGGCAGATTTCACTATAATGTTGGCCTGAGCAAAGACAAGAAAACATTGATGCAATAGCATAGGAAAATTGAGAACTACATCCAACTGGGATAGTTCATGGTGGATGAATGGGGCCATTTCATCCAAAAATTTTGTGCATTAGGACAAAGCTATTCTTTACCAAATCCTGAGGTAGGATCCTCTTAGCAACTCCAGTGAAAATTTCAAAGCCTTTGACTGACCGCCTCAGATCTGAGGAAGATGAAAAGCATTTCCTTGGACTCCTAAAAAGCCCTTTACAGATTTCCAATAGAGAGCTATTTTCTATCAACAGCCAATATATAGAGAGACCGTCAAACTTGGAGGGATGTAGCAAAGGCCACCTGGACCCAGGCCATAAGAAATCCCCAAGATTAAAAGTCCATGAATAACTAGTACTGAGCCAGGAAACTTGGAGGCTCTCTACTCACCTGGTGAAAGACTCCAGGGGATCGCAGTGCTCTTAGTGGGTATGGTCTCCCCAGGGACAGTGAATTGCTCTTGCAGTAGTAGCTCTGAGGTCTTTGGAGCCCTCTGCTAGGGATAAAGATGATTTACAGGTTAGCAAACAGCTTCCCCAAGGTCTAAGCCTTAGGATTAGGGGGAGGAGATAATATTCATGCATTTCCCACTCCACCTTTTAGGAGATAAAAGCAATCAACTAGCCTAGGCAGGAACATATGTTATGTTTTGTAAATGCTTTTAGGTTTTATGGATTTTACACATCAAAATTGAATTAGCTCTAGAACTATGATCCTATGAATACCTGATTTCATCCCACTGGATTGCCCCCTCCTTCCAGCCCTATAGATCACACACAGCTCCACGTTTCAGGAGCTGATCTTCTTGAATGGCCATGGCTGAAAAAAGATCATCCCCTGATGGCCAACCTTCTGGGAATGAAACTTTCCAAACTTAGAGAGGCTGGTCCTAAGGTGGCAGTCAATCTCAAGGCCTAAACTCAAAGCGTCTCCAAGTTGCTGAGACCTACCAATGTTTAAGTTGTACCACCAGCATGCCTTTTGAGATTCTAAAGCTATGTCCACTCCACATTCAGAGAACTAGAGGTAGAACTAGAAGAGGCCTTGAGCATCTTTTAGAACAATGATTTTTAGCCATTTTAGACTTATAAACCTTTTGGCATGCTAGAGAAGCCTGCGGACCCATTTTATGACCAAAAAAAGATAACCATAAGATTACAAAGAAAACTAATTATATTGAAATATAGTTGACAAATATTTTTTAAACAGGTAATGGTCCCTTGGATTAAAAAACCCTGATCTAATCCAACCCTCCCATTTCATAAAGAAATTGAAGCACAGATAGAGTGATTTGTCTAATATTACAAAGGAAACAAATGATAGAGTTAGAACCCAAACCCAGGATTTCTGACTCTAATTGCACGATTTCCATTTTGCCAGTGTATTTCTCAATGCAGATTTGAAGGAGAAAGTGATTTTTACACAGAGAAGGTACAAAATTGACATACACTGATGAAATGGACATGGGAAAGCTTTTACAAAAACAGAGATTTCCCACATAAACTCCAGGAAATATCAGGAAACTAACACAAAAAGACAGACAATAATAGAAACGGAAAACAAAAATGGACAATGAAAAAGAAAAAGAACTCTTCCATACAGTCCAAAACTGAACAAAAAGAGGGGCAAAAGCCAGCAGAGCTGGGTAGAGGAACTGAGACAAGGAATATAGCTCCAAAGCAGGTCAACTGAGAAACAAAAAGACAGAGAATAGAGTCACACCAGGGAATAAGCATGAATGCCAGAAAACCAGCCTGGAGATGGTGGAGGCAGTAAAAGAGACTGTATCATAAAAGCCAGCATGAGTACAAATAAACAGGCTTGAAACCAACAGAAGTAAGGAGAGGAACTGCACCCAGGAAGCCTGTGTGAACTGCCACAAATGGACATGAAACCAATTAGTGCTCTGAACATGGGGAGTACAAAGCATCCTGAGAACCAGTAAACAGTAACCTGAAGTCATATGCCAACCCTGGGTTATCAGAGCAGAAGTGAGAACAAATGTAGGTCCCACTGACAAGAGCCAAGCATGCACTTCTCATAGCACTGGGAGACACAGCTGGAGACAGGAACAACTCAAAACCAGGACATCAGTTCTTGGTGAGGCACATAGGAGGTCTAGGGCTAGCATGTTCTCTAGCATTCTATTTAATCATGTGTGAGCCAAAGAAAGGAAAGATTCTCATTGACAACTATGCTTCATATAAGGAGGAAAAAGAAAGGTTAGACATGGAAAAAATTTACAGTGAACCAGTAATTGGAGGAGAAAGAAGTCATGGATTGAGGCAAGAAGGTGGAACCTATTACTGACCATTCCATCTGGATCATCAGTAGCAGTTGTATCAGTCTACAAGAGGAACAGGACCAAGCAAGCTCTACCAAACTCATCCAAGAATGCTGGAAAAGTCTAACCTAAGCACACAAATCCCAAACCAAGAACTGAGGCTGAAAAATATGGCTGAACAGGAGAAAATGTCAAATACAATGAAGAAAAATTATTAGTCTAAAGAAGCCCAAGAGGTAAACACAGAAGAAAAGAGTAATCCCAGAGCAAGTACAGGCATAGAGTCCAGGAGAAAATATGATAAGAAAGATTACAAGAGTGATGAGTAAATGAAGCAAGATATTTTTAAAAGAAAATCATAATTGTGAATATGACTGAGATGAAGTCATGTATGAAATGGAAGAGGGTAGTAGAATGGATTAGAAAGATTAATTCAACATTATATCATTTTATTCATATAGCGAACTGAGAGTCTATACTAT
>JAQQSZ010014731.1:0-11446 GCA_028646595.1 Phalanger gymnotis
GGGCTCTGCTTGGCTCAGCTCCGCTCCCCTCGGCTGGGGGCTGGGAGTTCTGTTCGGGACAGACCTTACCCCGAGACCATCCAGGCAGACCTGGGCTGGAGTCCTGCTTCCCTCTGCCCCTTTGTGGATTCTGTAGTTCTAGCATTGGTTCAGAGCCATTTTTTCATAGGTTTTTGGAGGGACTTGGAGGGGAGCTCACTCCAGTTACTGCTTTCCAGTCGCCATCTTGGCTCCGCCCCCCATATTCATATCATTTCTGGGCCTCATCTGCCACCCCTCAGAGAAGGTGTGTGTGTGTGTGTGTGTGTGTGTGTGTGTGTGTGTGTGTGTGTGTGAGTGTGTGTGTGTGTGTGTGTGTGAGTGCACATAGAGTCAGGGGAAGAAAAGTGTATTGGTCAGAGGTTGATTCTGGGAATGCTTAAATTTTTAATTATATAGCTGACTTTAGTTGAATGCAATTAAACCACTGGACTTCAGTTTCATTATTTACAATGTGGAACTCAAAAAGCTGACCAAATCCCATTGCTCTCTCTTATATGTGGAGAAATTACCACAGAGGATTGCAAAATATCTTGCAAGTCATGTCATTTCTGTCTATATTTAACAGTGACCTCATTTTTGTGTCGGATTTCCCTCTAGGAGTGGTGTGCACAGCCACTGTGCTATATTAGCTTCCCTGTAGAGAGAATTGCCTAGAAATCTAGGTCTAGCTCTTTAAAGCATACTGTTTCTTTTCACTATCTCATGTATGATTTTTTTCTGTATCTCCAAAATGACCACTGGGAAGTTTATATTTTGGAGAATAATATTACAGTGACATTTATTCTAATGATTTATTTCAGTAAATTTTAATGAACATCTACAAAATAAAGTGTAGCTTTGACATATGAGTTTCTGTGTACCATGCCTGATAGGCTTCACTGATATGATAGTATATAAAATTATCTCTAATGCAGTGGTGCTTAACATTTTTTTCAGTCTGATAAATCCTATGGAGCCATTCTCATCTTTTTATTCTTAATTTACAATTTAAGGAAATTTTAAATTTCAACTAGATGTTAGTAAAAATGAAGATGCATTTTTTCCTTTCATTTAAGTTCACAAATCCCCTGAAATCTTTCCATATATATCCTGAGAGTCAATGGACCCCAGGTTAGAATCCCTGTTCTAAGGTCCTCTCCAGCTTTAAACTCCTGTGATTCTATCATCTTTATGATTGGATTTACAAATCATTTTTCTTGCTAATCACCTTTGACCACTAAAAGAAAATAAAGGAGGATGCGGGTGTTTCTAATTATTGTTTTGTGTTCTCTCTGATGTGGCATAGTTATGCTATGAACATTCTGTGTTCATTAGCCAAAACAGATAACTTATATAATGAGAAATTCTTTTTTCATTTTTCTTTTTTCCAGTGTTGGGATGAATTTTCCTTTGTCAAAATTCTCCTTAAATTGTTTTTTTCTGCTGTGAATTGCATTTACCTTTTAAAAGGATTTTTAAAATGACATTGTGTTATCAACTCAATGCTAGATATTGCTAGGAACATAACAGTCATTATGAAATGATCTAGTTATTAAAATATCATTGTGATTGCTTTGTCTGTTGATGTGTGAGAAAGACTTAACAATGTATTTTTCTATTAGAATGTCTGCTATTTTACAGATTTTTTTCTAGCGATCTAGAGAAAAGGATGTAAGTTCATCATGTTATGAAAATCTAATAACCTATTTCTTAAAAAAAACACTAAACTGTTTTCCACTCTCCAGAAATTACCCAATAGTGTGCCTTTTTTTGGTTTTGTATGGTATAATGAAAAGAAAAAGAACACTCTTTACTGGGTTATTCTTGTTATGAAAAATTACCATGAATTTCTCATGACAAAGATTAAAGGTATTTTTAGATGATAAACTTATCTTCCCAAAAAGAATTCCAAAATAACCTTTGTTTCAGTTTTTTCAGTGATATGTGTATGTAACATAAAATTACTAGTCCAGGTTTAAAATCAATTATTATTTTTCATATATATACATATGTATGTACACATACATATGTATATAATATGTATATCATTTACATATATGTGTATACAAAAATCCATATCTTTGACATGCAAGATAAATATTCTTTCTAGAAATCAGGGTTTTTTTTAAAGTAAATTGAAAAATCATGACTTTCTAAGCTATTTTCAACTTTAATTAGCATTTTATATTTATCTGTGGTGCTTGTCTATAGGACAGGGTGAGGCAGGGCAGAGTCCATAAAAACAAGAGAGGTCTCAGTAAAGGACTTATATTTAGTGAGTCAGGCTAAGCCTACTTAGAATTAGTTAAGTGGCACAGTGGATAGAGTGCCAAGCCTGGAGTCAGGAAGACATGAGTACAAATATGGCTTCAGACTTACTATGTGACCTTGGGCAAGTCACTTAACACTGTTTGCCTCAGTTTACTCATCTGTAAAATGAGCTGGAGAAGGAAATGGCAAACTTCTCCAATATCTTTGCCACGAAAATCCCAAATGAGGTCACAATGAGTTGAACACTATTGGAACAATTGAACAAGACTAAGCCCAGAAGGAGAAATAATAACTCACATTTTCATAGCACTTCAAAGTTCACAAAGAATTTCCTCATGAAATAAGATTTTTATGCCCTTTTGAGATAGGATTATTATGTCCTTTTTAGGGATGAAAACCTTAGTCTAGTAATTACTTCACTAGTATACTGACTAGGTGTCAAAGCCAAGAGTCAAACCTAGTTTTTGCTATCTTCAAGTTCAGGGGTTTTTTTTGTTTGTTTTGTTTTTTTGTTTGTTTTTTTTTGTTTGTTTTTTTTTGTTTTTGCAGTGGGGAAGGCAGGGCAATTGGGGTTAAGTGACTTGCCCGAGGTCACACAGCTAGTAAGTCTGTAAAGTGTCTGAGGCCAGATTTGAACTCAGGTCCTCCTGACTCCAGGGCCAATGCTCCACTCACTGCGCCACCAAGCTGCCCCAAGATCAGGGTTTTTTCTACCACTATCTCTTCACTATTGTAGGTTGAGGTAGCCAATGAAGGTTCAGCATCCAGAGAAGTTACAGAACCAAGAAGAGAAGTTGGTGATGTCTGATTCCAGAGTAGTGGTTGTTAGCTCTCTGATGGGCTTTATTCTGAAGGTTGTTTATGAACCACATGGGCCAAGAGTTATTTATCACAAATGCATGGAGGTCCTCGGCCTCCTGCCCCCAGATTAAGGCAAAGGTAGAGATTTTAGCATAACTTTGTAATGATTCTGTAGGTACCAGTATTTTTTCTTTTGTAGATAGTCACACAGCCGGGAATGAGTTTGTTCATTACTCCTATTTCTAATAAGTTTCAGCTTTTGGGACATTATCTTATAATCTCAAAGATCCATATTGAAGTTTGAGGCCATTAGTATTATTTATTTAAAGCTATAAAGGGACAAATTAGCAATTAAATGAAATAATCAGAGTTCACTTGGATAAATATGCAAGAGAACAACATTATGTTTATTATCTATGTGACTGTGAGTGAAATGAAGCAAAAGGCAATAGGACCATATTTAATAACTCTGAAATTGCTAGGTCCCTGTGTTTATGCGTGTGTTTATGAGTGACTAAAGCCATATTTACCTCAGGAAAAAACTTGGGCCCTCAGCCCTTCAAACTGTCATGATATTTGGCTTTTGTAAGGGCATTTATTTAATCAGGATTGCCACCTAAACTCTAAAACCAAATGAATCATTATCCAGATATTTGCTGAGCATCTACTACGCGGTCTGTTACATTCAAGGTTCTTACAGAGATACAAAACTCTAAGACATGAGTTGCACTAATTGATCTTATCAACCAGGCAAGAAGTTGAAGGGAGACTAATACCAAAAGTACTATAATACTGTAGCAACATGAGAAGACATTTAATTAGGAACTAATTGTGTGGTACCGATTATAAAATTTTATGGCATTTTATAAATATTTCATTTCAAAAAAAATTTTGTAAGAATAATGATTTCTGTTATAGACATATGCTCAATTATAATACCATCTCGTGGGTCTTAAAATGTATGTTTCTTTGACATAATGATATTAATTTTATTTTTTTTCAGAGAAAAATATTTAGAAAAGAATACTTTTTGAATTCTATAAACCTACTGATGTTGTTACAGTGTACAATCTCCTTGTGGTGCTGTATTTGTCTCTATAGTACCTTTCAAGGTCTCCCTAATATTGTCATTCTTCTGGTAGGCACTTCTTTCTAGAGCATCGTGAATACTCTTTTTTTAATAGTCATTTTTACTGAATAACTGACTTTTCCTATAGTTTTCCATGTTCCATCAAAACAAAAATGTTCCACAGTTAGAGCAAAATAGAAATAACAAGAAATTATGATATTAATGGACAAACAAATTTAGAAAAAATGCTTCTGTTTTTGGGTAAAATGTAATCAAACCTCATTATGAGCCACCATTAATGTGAAGAATTTTTTTACTGTTTCATATAAGCCAAATGTTACTTTCACTATCTAAAAGAGACCTTAAAACATTTGAGAATTTTAATGAATAAAGGCAGAACAGGAAATAGATGGCTGTTGAACCTAACTTTTAAAAAAAGTATCATTAATGAATACATTCAGCCACTAGTGGCTCTATACTAAAGAGTAATGCTTCTTAATAGAGTGTGTTAATTTTCAGCAATTTTCTCACAAATGAAAAATTTGGAAAGAAAAATCTGTTGCCTATGGAACTCTGCTAGTTTATAAGTTCCTTAAAATTAAATACAGACCTGTCCACGCAAAGCTTTGTTTTCACAACAACATCTAGTACTGCATTTTGCATCTTGTAATATCATATATATGTAACATATCTGTTAGCATAAACACACATAAACACATTGTGTTGGATAATGGTACTATTTATAATCATCATACATTGCCTTGCATAATCATCATAGATACCTGAATCCTCACAACAACACTATGTTATTGGGAGGGTTAAGTTTTATTATCCCCATTTTATAGATAAGGAATCAGAAATAAAGTCAAACTAGTTAAGTGATTTGATGATTGACACAATACCAGTAAATGGTGTGCCTAGGATCACATCATTTTAACTCTTATATCAGTTCACTTTTCATTGTATCAGTTCCAGCTCTGGGCATTAGGTACCCAGTAAATACTTGTCAGGTGATTGAACAATATGACCTGTAACTAGTGACATGGTTTTTGTTGTTCAGTTGTTTCATACTCTTTGTGACCCAACTTGGGGTTTTCTTGGCAAAGATGCTGAAACAGTTTTCCATTTCCTTCTCCAGTTCATTTTACAGATGAGGAACTGAGGCAAACAGGGTTAGGTAACATGTCCAGAGTCATACAATTAGCAAGTTTCTGAGGCCAGGTTTGAATTCAGGAAGATGACTTCCTGACTTCAGACTCAGCACTCTATCCACTGAGCCACCTAGTTGCCCTACTAATATGGCACAACTTTCTAATATAAAAAGTTGCAAGTATAAGTAAACATTAATTAATTAATCAGGCATTGTAATCTTTTTTGTTTCTTTTAAATTTATTTTTAGTTTTTAATATTCATTTCCACAAGATTTTGAGTTAAAAATTTTCTCCCTATCTCTCTGCTCCCCCCACCCCAAAATGGTATGTATTCTGATTGCCCTTTCTCCAGTGTGCTCTCCCTTCTATCACCGCACTCCCTCCCCTTATCCCCTTCCCCCTTACTCGTTTGCAGGGCCAGATAGATGTCTATACTCCATTGCCAGTATATCTTATCTCCCAGTTGCATGTAAAAACAATTTTTTAAGATTTATTTTTAGAACTTTGATTTCCAAATTCTCTACCTTCTTCCCTCCCTACCCATCCTCCTTGAGAAGGCAAGTAATTCAATATAGGTTATGTGTGTATCATCATGTAAAACACTTCCATAATAGTCAGGCATCCCTCCATCCTATCCCATCCCCCATGTATTCAATTTCTCCTTTAACCCTGTCCCTTTTCAAAACTGTTTGCTTTTGACTACCCCCTCCCACAATCTGCCCTCTCTTCTGTCCCCTTCCCCCCTACTTTTCTGTAGGATAAGATGCCCAATTGAAGTGTATGTTATTCCCTCCTTAAGCCAAATCTAATGAGAGTAAGGTTCACTCTTCTCCTTTCGCCTACCCTCTCTTCCCTTCCATTATACCAGCTTTTTTTTTGCCTCTTTTATGTGAGATAATTTACCCCATTCTATCTCCCCCTTTCTCCTTCTCCCAATATATTCCTCTCTCACTCTTTAATTTTATTGTTTAGATATCATCCCTTCATATTCAACTCACCCTGTGCCATCTGTCTGTCTTTCTCTCTCTTTATGTATATGTGTGTGTGTGTGTGTATGCATGTATATTCCCTTCAACTACCCTAACACTGAGAACGGTCTCATAAGTTACAAATATCATCTTTCCATGTAGGAATGTAAACAGTACAATTTGGTAAGTCCCTTATGATTTCTCTTTCCTGTTTACCTTTTCATGCTTCTCTTGATTCTCGTATTTGAAAATCAAATTTTCTATCCAGCTCTGGTCTTTTCATTTAGAATGCTTCAAAGTCCTTTATTTCATTGAAAATCCATTTTTTACTCTGAAGTATTATACTCAGTTTTCCTGGGTAGGTGATTCTTGGTTTTAATCCTATCTCCTTTAACCTAGGAATATCATATTCCAAGCCATCTGATCCCTTAATATAGAAGCTGCTAGATCTTCTGTTATCCTTATTGCGTTTCCACAGTATTCAAATTGTTTCTGTCTGGCTACTTTCAATATTTTCTCTTTGACCTGGGAACTCTGGAATTTGGCTACAATATTCTTAGAAGTTTTCCTTTTGGGATCTTTTTCAAGAGCTGGTCAGTTGATATTTTCCATTTCTGTTTTACCCTCTGGTTCTAGAATATCAGCACAGTTTTTCTTGGTAATTTCTTGAAAAATGATGTTTCGGCTCTTTTTTGTGATCATGGCTTTCAGGTAGTACAATAATTTTTAAATTATCTCTCCTGGATCTATTTTCCAGGTCAGTGGTTTTTCCAATGAAATATTTCACATTTTCTTCCATTTTTTGATTCTTTTAGTTCTGTTTTGTAATTTCTTCTTTCTTGTGGTTCTTCCCATAGTTTCAGTTCTTCTTTACATCATGACTAATGTGAAAATATGTTTAATATGAATGTATAAGAAGAGCTCATATCGGATTGCATGCCATCTTGAAGAGGGGGGAGGAGAGGGAGGGAGTAAAAATTTAAAACTCAAAATCTTATGGAAGTGAATGTTGAAAACTAAAAATTAATTGTAGAAGAATAATTGCCCTGTCACCCTGGTCCTCTTCTCTCCAAACTCACATACCAACCAACCTTCTCACCTGGTCTTTCTAATTGGGTTCCTAACTCCAAATCTCCTCTCCAATCTCTACATAGTCATTCAAGTAATTTTTCAAAAGCATGGGTGTGACTGTAATTCCCTACCCAATAAGCTTCATTGGCACCCTATTGCCTGTTGGATGAAATATCATCTCCTCTTTAAAGTTTTTCACAACACAACCCCTTCCTATATCCAGTCTTCTTACATATTACACTCTAAACTTTATGTCATACCAACCTATTACTTGAAAAATCTTCCATTTTTGCTTTAGCTACCCTGCTCATCTAAAATCCTCTACTTTCTCAACTGTGTATGTCTATTTTATATCATCATATAAAATCATATGCCTTAGTAAAGTGCATGTAAACTTTGTCTTTGTCTTTCATTGCTCTAATATTCTAGGAATTCTGATGAATAAAGAAAATGTGCTTAGTCTTACATGTTTTTGGATCCATGCTGGCTCATATTGATTATCCCTTCCCTTTTTAAGTAGAAACCAATCATCTCTTTAAAAACTTTTTTTCTAAAATTTAACCTGTAATTGAAATCAAGGTCACTGGATTAAAGGATCCTTATACCCTCTTTTTTGAAAATTAAAGTCTTTTTATGTATCTCATGTTCTATTACAACTCTCCTTTGTCATAATTCTTTTTAGAAGCCAACAATAGTGGTTAACACTTTATTCATGGGTTCTTTTAGTATCCTAGGATGTAATTTGTCTGAGGCTAACTACTTGGGTTAAAGTCATGCAATAACTGTGACCTCTGTGCCACCAAGTGTTAAACAGAAAACATCATTGGCCAAATTCTCTTGAGAAAAATTGTTATATGTTGCCTCATGTAGTAATTGCATCAGTTTTCCAGATTCATAAAAAATTAAATACTCCCTGCCCTCCAGCAATTTACATTCAACTAGGATGGATTATAGTGTAAATTTCTCCATTAGAATATAAATTCCTTGTGAGTAGGGTATTCTTTGTGTTTGTCTACTAGAGTGCTTAGCACAAAGCCAGCACTTATCAAATCCAACTCTTGTGGTGTCATTAGATATCTACTTTGCAAAGCTGACATCAGATAATGCTGACATCAAAGTCAATTGTAATAAATTGTGATTGCTTATAGCTTTGGGCCCATAATCATGAACATTGAAAGCCCAACTCATCTACCCCCTTATTGATTGTTACTCAATCAGAGTTTATTTCCACCGTTAGATACACCCCCTTTTCCAAAAGTATTTAAACATTCAAGCAGTCTCTGTGAGGAATCTTTGGTTTATGAAAGCCACTGATCTCATTTTATTAATTATTTGCCATGCGTGACTAATCAAATTGATTATTAATTAACCAGAAATTATGTCTCTCAGAACTTTCATTTGTAACAGCTTTTAAATTGAGTTCTTGAGTTTTGAAACTGTGGTATTTCTTGGTTCCACACTGTTTTTGAGGCCTTCTGGATTTTTGCTTACTTTCTATTTCCTCACATAATCATAATTATCATTAGCATTTCATCCTTATAGCACTTTAAGCACCCCCCCCTTTTTTTTAAACAACTTATTAGGCAGCGAAAGTATTGCTAACTCTTCCTTCAAAAATGGTGGGGGAGGGGACCACAGGAGTGAAGGGCCTTGGCAATAACCACACAGAAAGTAACTCTCCCAGTAGGGATTCTAGGTCTTCTGACTCCAAATATTGTGTTTCTTCTAATGTGCTCTAGTACTTACCTGAGACTCCCAAATGATGAGAATCAGTGATCCATAAATCGTTGATAAAGTCTAAATAGGTACTTTTGAAAACTCTCTATGCAGAAACTGTATTGTATATGTCTATTTCTTAATCCCTATGTTTTACTGTTTACATATACATATATATACATATATATGTATGTGTGTGCGTGTGTATATATATATGCATATACATATATACATAATTATATATGTTTACTTGTTTATTTTTCATGCCTTTTATAATCTGCCCTTTCCATCATCTCCCATTGAACCAAATCAAAACAAAACAAAATGAAAAACCTATCATCATAAATATGCATAATTCAGCTAGATAAATTTCCACATTGGCCATGCTTAAAAATAAATGTCTCTTTCTGAATTTTAACTTCATCACTTCTCTATCAGGAGAAGAATATCATATTTTATCTTCAATCTTCTGGACTCCTAGATTATTATTGCATATGTCAGATTTCTCCAAGATATTGTCATTGCATTAATTTTTCCAGTTCTGGTCACTTCATTCTGTATCATTTCATAGAAGTCTCCCATGTTTCCTCTGAAACTATCCATTTCATCATTACTTAGGTTTGTTTTATTAATCAAAGTCCTGTGTTGATCTGCATGCAGCTTATTAAGGTAGCCAACTGCCTGCTATATGCCATCTCACACAAATGTCATGCCAATTGACTTTGTTTTCTTAAACTTAAAATTAATTTGTGTTGCCTTAATAGAGACTTACAGAGAAAAAATTATATATTTTGTATTTCTATATGAATATGCATAACTGGTAGTGTGGGTTTGAATGAATGTACATGTGTAATGTGAGAGCTACTATCTGAAGAAAAAAAAAAGAAACCAAGTATTCATCTTAAGAACTGTAATTAATTGCTCTGTCAAGTCATCTCATTCAATTACTGGTAGCAACAAGAAAACTTCCATTCAATTATTTAGAATGTCAGTCAGACATGATATGATATTGTAAGAAGCTATATAATTTTTCAAGTTAGTGAGGATACTCAATGAATTTTAATCCTTTCGCTGAAATGAAGCAGGAATTTCAACAGAAACAGGATGAAAGAGAAAATTTACTTATAAAGGAATCACTGTTCTGAGTTGGAATTGAGTTCTTTATTGAAATTAACCCTTGGGAGGAACTTTTGAAGGAAATGGAGATCCCTTGGAAAACAGATGTTGGCAAGTCTGCAATTTTCAAGGCTATCCATTTCAAACTGAAATTGTTTGTGTATGTATATATATATTAGTGTGCAACAAACAGTTCTACATAGTTTTGAGTTCCAGATTTTCTTCCTTCCCTCACCCCCTCCCTCCGGAAGAAGGCATGGAATGCCCTATAACTTCCAGGTATAACTTGGCATTGAATTAATTTACACACTAATCAAGTTGTGGAGAAGAACCATCACCAATGGAATGACTCATGAGAAAGAAGAAACAGAACCAAAAAAATCAAACAAAAAAAAACACAACCCAACAACAAATACAAAAGAGAGATTAAAAAAAAGTGGGGGCAGGGAAGGCGAATATGAAGTGTGCCTCGATTTGCATTCATACTTCATAGTTCTTTCTCTGGATGTAGATGGCCCTCTCCATCATGAGTCCTTTGGAGCTTTCTCTGCATATTGTGTTGCTGTGAAGAGCAAAGTCTATCAGGGTTAGTCATCACAGAATCCATATATTTGTGGTTGTGAATAATGTTCTCTTGGCTCTGCTCCGCTCACTCAGCATTACATCATGTAGGTTCTTCCAGGTTGTTATGAAGTCCGTATCATCCCCATTTCTTATAGCACAATAGTATTCCATTACCTTCATATACCACAGCTTGTTCAGCCATTCCCCAATTGATGGGCATCCCTTTGATTTCCAATTTAGCTACCACAAAAAGAGCTGCTATAAATATTTTTGTACATATGGGTCCTTTTCCCACTTGTGTGATCTCTTTGGGATACAACCCTAGGAGTGGTATTGCTGGGTCAAAGGGTATGAACATTTCTATAGCCCTTTGGGCATAGTTCCAAATTGCTCTCCAAAATGGCTGGATCAGTTCACAACTCCACCAGCAATGTAACAATGTTCCAATTTTCCCAAATCCTCTCCAGCATTTAGCATTTTCCTGTTTTGTTATTTCAGCCAATCTGACAGGAGATGGTATCTAAGAGTTGTTTTGATTTGCATTTCTCTAATCAGTAGAGATTTTGAGCATTTTTTCATATGTCTATAGATATCTTTAATTTCTTCCTCTGAAAACTGTCTGTTCACATCCTTTGACCACTTCTCAATTGGGGAATGGCTTGTATTCCTATATATTTGGTTCAGTTCCTGGTATATTT